>LGRX02005043.1:0-49334 GCA_001247695.2 Cymbomonas tetramitiformis
ATCTCTCTCAACATACAGAAGATGTAATATATATAGTTCTAGTATGCTGAGTGTGATGCGAAATGAGCTAGTGTGCTCTGTCTCATGTGACAACCGAACTCGATCAGAGGAGATGACAATCAGGTCAGTGAAGTAGTCAGAGGTGTCGAGCCGTATCGGTGATGACAGCGGTCATGACGGGTCGGTGATGACAGCGGTCATGACGGGTCGGTGATGACAACTCTGATGACTGAGCTCGGACTGAATGTCAACTCCAGCATGCACTGCAAGATAAGGCGGCACTTTTGACGACTGGTGAACTCGTTGATCTGCGAACGGCAAGAAGGCGATTCGAGGCAATCACAGAAGCTCACAGTCCTCAGATATGGTGTGCGATTATATCGGCTTGTCAGTCAGTTACACTACAAATACAGTCTTAAAATTAGAGACAAATTGCCGATGCCGCTGCCGTACGGTTTATGCTTGATCTGACTCTCACTCTTGCCGTCTGCGAAGACGAGGTCGTCTTCTGCGTTGCGAGCTTGCGACGACAGCGACTGCGACTGGATTGCCCTTCGCCAAAGTTATGACCGTCTGCGCACAGTAAGTGAGCCGTCACTGAAATGTAAAATGTATAGAAAATCGCTAGACCTTTCCCTGTTGAGTTTTGTCATCATTCCGTTAATGACTATCGCAGGATCTGCGGGAAAATGGACGATGCGTAGCTTACGCGCGTCATGCGCGCACACGATCGTAATTGGCGGGGCAGTGGATGGCGGCATGGAAGCGGGACTCTTCAAGCTTTGTGATTGGTTCTAATTCACGAGCGTTGACCGCTACCTAGTCATATCTCAATTATCTACACAAATAGATAAAAATGGGAATAACTCATCGTATATTACTCCGAATCGGTCGATCAAGATATCGGAGAGCATCTACATGACCTAGCGGATGGATGGGTCAGGTTGGTTTTGGCCCAAAGCGGATATTGGGGGAGAAATAGGGGCACGTGCAAGTGGGGGTAAAGGGTCCTTGAAATTTGGCAGTTTGGCAATTATCTACAGTTGAGATTAAAATGTGAATAACTGATGCAATAATAGTCGGAATTAGACAAACAAGGAGTCTAAGAACATCTACATGAGCCAGCCGATGCGACTAGATGGTGTGGGTTGGCTTAAACCCTAAACCTTAGATATGGGAAACCGCGGTGATACGGAATCTAGCGGGGAAATGAGATAACGCGGAGGCGCGGAGGTTAGTAGCCGGTAACGCTATTTCCGGCCAAAAATGCATGTTTTGTGTGGGAAGCGGGTGTGGTGCATAACCGCGCCGGTGCATAACCGCGCCTGTCACATTCATAAGCATGCCACGGTGATTATATATGTTTTCGACACCTATCGCAACTACAAATTGAGCTATTGTATGAACATCTATGGCATATATATCGTGAGATATACCGATTATACAAGCAAAACTTCTCCAAATTTTAGCAATCGATTTTACGCAAAAGCGATTCTTGGTCGCCTAAGGTCTCTTAAGCGGTTGCCGTTAGTACGATACTATCGGCCTTGGCCATGTTTAAACTTTTGTCAGTCATATGTTGAGTTAAATGTGCCTACATCTCGATATACGTGGCCTTTTTACGAAAAAAACATGAAAAAAACATGCGATTCTTCAATGTTTTTCATACTTAAGCAATGTTTTCCATACTTAAGCGATCAGTCTGCGTGTATTTCACATATAAGCGAGGATGTATAGCCCTTAGCACTCATATATCGATATGTGATGGTTGAATGCAGGGCTCTATATCGGTTTGATTTTTCAGTATCGATATAATCCGATATCCGAAAAACGGTATCGATAATCGGCACAATCGATAAATAATCGATTGTTTGGGCATTTACACACATTTTGTTATAACTTAATTATGGAACACCGAAACCTAAACAATCGATAGTTTGATATTGCAATCCGATAATCGGCGATAAATACGATATATCGATAGTATCGGTTATCGGAAATATCGATATAGAGCCTTGGTTGAATGTGGCATACCTTGAACATATATGGTCATGCACATTCATATCAGTGTCAAAATTGTCTAAATCATGCAGATTTGAGCCGATTTCCGTTTCAAAATTGGCTATAAAAAGCATTATTGTCGGTTCGAATTGTTATGAATATGATAAGAGTGTATGTGTATTCACGGGAAAGCCGATTTCCCCCCCACTGTATGGGGGCCTGCTTCTCCTTGCGTCACCCCTCACTGTGTGTGGCATGTGTCACCCGTGACCGTGTCTCCGTCACGTTAGCCTTCTCTAGTTAGTCAGTCCGTATGTCTGCCTTCTTAGTTTTATGCTATTCCGTTTCCGAGCACCCGGCACTGTGTGATTTTGTCACTTTACCGCGTATATATATCCATTATATATATATACCCTCATATCACCCTTTCTGTCAGGTTATCGACCCACTTCACGCTAAGTGGTGTTTCGGTAGGCATCAACTCGATTTGGCTTCACGTCAATTCTACAAAATTCCCTCTTTCCCTCTTACTTCCTTCGGACTTACATCGGTTTGAGTGCAACTGCCTCATCCCAACTTCCCTGTCCAACTTCGTGTGTTGCCTACTGTCTGTGATTGGTTTTCCACGATTTCCTTCGGCCAAACTTCCTTCTTTCCCTCTTGTTCCTTCACCATGGCCGGCTACTTGCCTTCCGGTTTGAGCGCATTAACCTCAACCCGATTTCCTTATTTCACATCGTGGGCTGCCTACCGTCAACGAGGTTGGTTCTCCGCGATTTCCTTCGGCCGAACTTCCTTCTAATTTTACATGAAGTTACGTTATGTGGCTACTGCCCCGCAGTCCTTGTGGTAGGACCAAATCGACGATTTGGTCCTACCACGAGGACCATTGTTCCGATAATTTAATTGGCCATCTCGCGTGATTTGTGGTGTCTAACCAATGAAAGGTGGTATATATAGGTCCTATATTAATTTATTTGAACGCTGGTTTGGCCTATATCCATCCCATATATCCATGACGAATGCATTTCAAACCTCTACACTCAATTTTTTCAAAACGGATTTTTTGGAACATTCAAAATGTGGCAAATTAGTGACTCATCTTCAATCAATTTTTACCAATCATATATCAACACTACACCTGCGCGGATACCATCAAATTGAACCTATACATATGTCCCAATCATATTTGGGCGGTAGGCCCGGTTGGAATGCATATATTGGCTCGTTGGCTTGTTGGCTTCCCCTCTAATATATTGGCTCGTTGGTTTCCCCCCTAAAACAGTGGTCACGCGAGCTGACCAGCCAGCCATCATAATTGCTTGCTAGAGGGCATATATCGCAAGGTTGGTGTGCGCGGCACATTAAATCTTCAAGTATATATGTATTGCGAATTTCTGAAAGTCTAACATCATCCAAATATCTTATTTTTCGACTGGCGTGTACATTTTAGAATGGATGAATGCCAATTTCTAAAGTCCGAAATTCACTAAATTCGGAATTCGCATTGTGTTGAACATGCGCCATGCTGAAATAGAGCGGAAATGATGATGAGGGTGCGAAGTAACCGATTCAGTTATCTTATTTGGTCATAAACTCGAGATGTATAACCATGAGCATCACCGTGAGCCCCGCATGTGACTCCTAATACTCAAAATACGGTGGTCCTTGTGGTAGGACCACCATTTTCTTCAAGCTTTTGGTGAAATTACACCCCTAAAGCGTGTCGTTCAACCACACACCTAAAGTCTCATGGGGGCCGCCGCTATAAGAAATAAAATTCATTTAACTCATAAATATCATGTGCAAATGTTACCTGTGCCTCAAATAGTCGATTTAGTGATCGAAACTGCAATTGCCCATTGGTCCTTGTGGTAGGACCATGAATTTGGGTAGTAGCCATATGACCATCAACCCGAACGTCCACTCGACTTTCTGACCAGCAGCACCCCTTCTGGCGGGAATACGGGTTACCGTACGACGTTTTTGACATTACCCCCGTTTTCCTCGTCAAATTTCACCCCAATTTGACTTCTCCATCGCTTGATTTGGTTAATTTTTCGAGGAGTTACCTTTCACCCACGAAACCCTATCGACGCGCCTTCCAGATTTTGCAGCCGCAGAGATCATGGCCTCGCTACGCCAGCGTGCGCGCATGGCCGCGGTTAGGTCTGCACTGGACTTGCTTCGACGGCGACATCTTCCCTTTGGCTGTGGTCTGGTGGTGCTTGGTGGTGCTTACGCACCAAGCACCAAACTCGAGTCCATCGCGTTCGCCATCAACAGGTAGCGGGTCATTTTTGTCGCACCGATGGTCATTTTTGTCGCTGTCGCAAGAATATTCCTTTGTCGCAGGCTGCGACAAAAATGACAAATCGGTCCTTTTTGTCGCAGGCTGCGACAAAAATGATAAAATGGTCATTTTTGTCGTAAAAATTTACGAAATTTTTTAAAAAAATCAAGGATTTGGATTATAGGGTCCATATAAAATCTGATTCAAATGCCTAGGGTACACACACATATGAAGTCAACAGGCAACCATTGCATCAAAATCTGACCTATTAATAATTAGCCTAGCTATTACACGTAAAGGTGAATATCACCTATCTATACAAAGGTTCACATCAATTCTCACAACATTATGGGGGCAAGGTGTTCGGTCACAGTATCACAAGCAAGCACTACCTACTTAGCCTGTTCAGCAGCAATTTTTTGCTTCATAGTGCGAGGGCGGTTGTGCGGGAATGCTCGCTCCATCAAGCCAAAAATGTCAAGGTCATCACGGAGGTAGTACCCAGCCAGGATGTGCGGGCAGCTTTTGTAGCTCCAAAACCACTTGCAAGAGCATGTGTTCCCATCCACAGGACTATCTGGGTCCTCAATGTTGAAGGAGAGCTCAACAATGTCGTCGGAGTACTTGCGGACTTGGTCCATAGTGCGGAAGAATCTGCCTGGGTTCTCTCCACGAATGAGCTGGCGAAACTTGCGAACGCGAAGTTCAGAGACAACAACTCCGGTGGCGGTGAGGTTCATGTAAATGAAGTCATGTCCATGACGACGGTGAGGGTAGAGGTAGAAGTTGGTCTCACCACACTCTTGAGAAACTAATGCACACGCGCCCACCAAGAAAGGGGTTGCATAGATGTTGGAGATGGAGTGGGAGAAAGTGTCGCGGTTCTTGAAAACGCGGGTCTTGAGGAGTACACTGGCGGTCTCAGTCAAGACGGTGTAGTGGGATGCCTTCTTGGTGACGTAACGGGCATCTTCTTTATGTCCGCGCTCGTTCGACTGCATGATGGCAAGGAGCCCAGGAATTCCACTTGCACCGCGAAAGAACATGATGTGCGCGCCATGGGTGAAGTTGTGCACCGCGCGAATAAGGCCGTTCAAGTTGAGGGTGGTCCACTCCATCTTCATCACATCCGCAATCAACTTCCGCATCTCCAGTGTGAAGGAACTCTCCAACGTGATCCGGTCCATGATCACGCGGTCACGAAGATCCTCTGGCACATGCCTGATGGTTACACCCAGCCGTTGTGAGATAAGGAGAGAGAGAGAGGGCACTGACCAACAGCGAGTATCACAGAGATAGCGCACAGAGAGATAGGGCTCTGACCAACAAAAAGTATTACAAAGATAGCGCAGAGAGAGAGAGAGGGCACTGACAAAAAGAGAGAATGACAGAGATAGCGCACAGAGAGAGAGGGCACTGACCAACAGAGAGTATTACAGAGATAGCGCACAGAGAGAAAGGGCACTGACCAACAGAGAGTATGACAGAGATAGCGCTACCAAATATGTTAATGCACAAGATTAGACTTCAAAGTACAGTATACATAGAGTAGAAGTGTGCTTAGAGTAGGCGGCACAAGCATCCCTTGAGTTTGGGCAACACCCACCTTCCATAGCTGAAGTCCCTTTTGGGATTCTGCACAGGTCGGTCTCGATACCAAGTGCAACCCACAGTACCCACATTGACACAATTCAAGTCGTGACACAATACAAGTGGCATAGTACAGTACCCCTAGTGACATGTGTAGAAGAAAAAGAAACTTACTTGAGGACCGCGCCTTGATACAGGCGTCGGACATGTTCTTGATCCTTCAAAGAGATGACCTCCTCCAAATCACCAGGTGAGTCGATCTCCAATGCGGCGGCCGTGAGGGAACGCATGGGATCGCCGCAAACAATGGAGATGGGAAGATCGATGTTGAAGGCGACCTTCCCATATTTCCTCAAGGCATTGAGGCCAACCAGATAGGAGAACTTGGACTCAGACTTGGCAAAAACATACAAATAGAGGTAGAAAGACTGACGGGGCTTGTTCTTGGCATCACTCAACGAAACCCATCGCCCGTTGTCCTCAAACACGACACCGTCCGTGCCCATGTCAATCAACACGTAGTCTCCTTGTTGCTTACCGAAGGATGCGTCGGCCTTCACACTAAAGATGTTCATGCCTTGATAAGATCGATGTTCGCGAAGAATGTTCTCACCCAGAATCAAGCAGGTCATGGCAATGGCAGGCCCGTACTGATCAGACCTGGAACACAAAATGTAATAAGTCCACACCATTGGATAATATATGAACACGGTTGTTATTGTTGACACTTCGATCCTCTAAATGATCAAATACTACATAGGTGTATTGGAGCTGCACGCGAAACATATATTGGGTTTGCATCAATCGTATATCTACAAATTGGAATACATAGTTGTTAATGAACGTACCTCTGGTAGGAGACCACAAAGGCATCCGCGCGCCCTTGATTGTTCGACCAAGAAATGAACTCGTCATGGGTGGAGGGCATCTCGTGTGCTGTGACCCAAGTGTTGAGTTGGGCCACAGTGTCGATAGAATGTGCCTCTGTAGGAACGAGAATAAAATATTTCATCAAATAACAGGTATATGTTCACGAGAAATGACAAGTAAAAGATTAGTTCCAAACGAAAGATTAGAATGTAGGGTGTGCTGTGTGGTACACCGTAAACTGGGTTAGAACACGGAAGGGTTTTAGGGCAAAACCATGTGAAGATGTTCGTGAAAGTGTTGTGGGGAAAAAACGGGGGATCGGTCGAACCTTCTGCAGGACAACGATCACGTCTTACAAAGTTCCGGACTTGTTGATGGGAAGGGAACTTAGTGCGGTTGTCAACGCTGCCGTCCCAGGATTCCTTGACGATAGCGTGCAGGGCGAGCATGGGCTGCCCGCGATTGGCGGTAGCGTGGTCCGAAATTGCTTTCCTCCAATGAAGGGGCACGCCCACATGTTTCTCAGATAGTTTTACAGAGTGGTTGGAACCGTTGTGATACACGTCCCATTTGTTGGTCTGCGGATTGTACTGGTATTTCTCAGCGTACGGGCAGCGAGAACCGTCGTCGTTGACATGCGACACGCAGCCATACGTCCGGGAATATTCTGACTGCGTGGTACGCTGCAAACGGATGGCCTGGGTCTTTGTGAAATCCCGATGCTCTTTCAAGGTGTTGAAAGAAGCGCGCGAAGAAAGCAGGACCCAATCTCGTTTGACCTGTGAAACGTTGGATCGGGCGCGTTAGAACACCGTTCGTTGCGTACAGGTCGCGCGAGAAAGATGCTCGGATTATATCACTAAAAAACACTCAGTGGAAAAAACAGTTGCTGCAGCTCGCGTGGGACCGATACCCTCTTCGCGTCAGATCCTGCAGCCGGCTCACAGGTGGCAGCCGTGGTGACAGGATTTGACAGATCCAGTCGCGCGTTGAGATCCTTGGATGCAAGGGGCGTTCGATCGGAACCATCAGAACCGAAAGCTGGCCTGAACTGAGGGTTCCCTTCTCCCTGAGAGCACAAGACATCACAGCCAATTTCAGAAAACAAGGAAGCAACCGAGATTGTACAGCAGGGGTGGAAATTACAGGTGAAGACCTGCAAGTTAATATCAGACCATTCTTCCAAGATGTCAAAAGAAATTACCGCAGGGTGACTGTCGGGATAACAATATTCCCGAACTGCGGTTTGCAGACGCCGCAGAGGGGAGCTGATAAGAGGGCTGCTCATTGTTGATGATGAATGAATTAGGTTGAGACCAGGCGGGAACGTCGTGAAAAACGAAATGGAGAACCAAGGGCGAGAACAAACCTTTTAAAACGCATGCCGCCGACTTAAAACCTGGCCTGGATAAGATTCATCCACGCAATGTTGGAGATAAGCCCAACCTAGCTGGAGGGATAGCGAGGCCCACCCCCGCGTCAACGTGTCTGGAGGTCTTCTGTGGTGAGGGCGGGGAGCAGATAATATTATAATATTCTGCGGATAAATGGTGTAAGCTGACGTCATGTTTCTTATGGGATTCAGTGGCAGCTGGGCAAGGTTACCTTGCGTTGACGAGACGGAGGGTTGTGAGATAGCTCAAATTGTTCAGCTGACACCTCGCTGCGCCCCAACGGTATCCTGGACGGAGCTTTGCGACATTCTCTACTAGAATCAGTGACTCAGTCTGGGCTGCTGTGACGTCACGCTGTGTCACCTTCTATCCTAGATTTCATTTCTTTATGATCGAGTGGTCGGTCGACAGTTCGATCGTTCGGTCGACAAACAGTCGAGGGAGGGCTGCTGTATCCTCTACATGCTTGCGACAAAAATTAGATTCGGTTTCCGAGTCAGATTTCATTTTGACTGATCTAGCGGTCGGTCGAAGGTACGATCCGTCGGTCGACAGACAGTTGCGACAACCTGAAGTTAAAAATTTTGGATGACGAAAATTTTTGGGGCACCTTGACACTGTTCGAACGACGATGTCGAATTCATGTCTCCATTTATTTTCTGAAAACCTTCTTTACCTCTTTAAGGGAACGAACAGAATTCACTGTTTTTTTGAGAAGATTCTGTTCGGTGGTCTCGCGACAAAAGAATATTCTGCGACAGCGACAAAAATGACCAGTGGTGCGACAAAAAGGACCAGGTACCCCATCAACAACGAGTGCTTTGACTCCTTCGACTTCGTCCCTCCACTCCCTTCGCCCTCGCCTTGCACCCCACCTGTTCACCATCTAGTGGTGTGTGGTGATGTTGCCACGCCCACTTCGCCCCTCACCATCGTTCCTTTCGAGCCATTCCCAATGCGCTCGATCGCGCCCCCTTACCGCATTTTTCACCTTCCACCCCCCCAGCCCCTTCTCATCGACGCATTCGCTCTGGTGGTGCCAGGCTACTTTTGGCTCTGGCACCGCACAGGGGTTGGTTAATTTATCACCTGGATGCCCCTCGACATCTTCGAGAACACCGCCGCCACCACTCAGTGAAAGCACGATCACATCGCAACCAACTAGCTTTAACCTTAGCCACAATTAGATTCGTGCAAAGTTTGACCGCATCCTTGCCAGTTGTTAGCTGGCCGCAATGGGCCCTTCGTTGAACTTTGACTTTAAGTGACATTGGGTTTAGGTTTTAGGGTTTGCTCGCTCTGGGATTGCCACTCACACCTTCGGGGTGAGGTGGTGTCACGGGAAAGCCGATTTCCCCCCCACTGTATGGGGGCCTGCTTCTCCTTGCGTCACCCCTCACTGTGTGTGGCATGTGTCACCCGTGACCGTGTCTCCGTCACGTTAGCCTTCTCTAGTTAGTCAATCCGTATGTCTGCCTTCTTAGTTTTATGCTATTCCGTTTCCGAGCACCCGGCACTGTGTGATTCTGTGACTTTACCGCGTATATATATCCATTATATATATACCCTCATATCACCCTTTCTGTCATGTATCCCATACAAATCTGCCATGGAGTGATGCATGCATGCTCACTATGCACACATACCCTAGGTTGTATCATGTCTAGAGTTCGTCTAACCCGTTTTGGTGAGCACACGTGCATGCGAAACCAAAAGGACCGCGGGTGGTTTGTTACGATATCGTAACGGCTAAGGCTAAGAGGTTAGCTTGTATACCATGTTAGCATCATGACGAATATGCTATGAATATGAGATAAAACAATTTCGCATATCGTAAAGGGTGTAGATAAAGGGAAAAGGGAAACGGGAAAAGGGAAAGAAGAAGAGGAGGAGGGAAAAGTAGAGGGGAGCGAGGGGGGGGAGGGAAAAAGTACGGAGGGAGGGGTAGGGGCCCCCCTGCCCCCCGACCCCCCTCTGCCGGGAGGCAGAACTTCGAAATTTCAGGATCTAGTACACATAAGGATATCATCTACCGCAAGCCTGTATACACATCAGAATGCCCTTTGCAGCAGGATTGTTATCAAGGAAATATTACCGACCATCAAGTTCTGGTGTTCAAAGTATTACAGTCACGGGGAAGCCGATTTCCCCCCCACTGTATGGGGGCCTGCTTCTCCCTGTTTCACCCCTCGCCGTGTGTGTGACGTGTGACACCCAGTTAGCCGTGACATCGATCCGTGACCTGCTAGTTAGCCTCCGCGTTAGCCTAACTTATCAGTTTATGTTATCACCGTTCCGAGCACCCGGCCCTGCGTGTTTTCTGTGCTTTACTGCTAATATATTCACCCGTTACGAATATATTACCAGATCATTCTTTCTATAAGGTTATCGGTCCCGTACCGCGCTAGTGGTGCTCACAACATTTTACTCGCTTCGGCCTCATCGCCGATTCTACATCCGTACTTATCCGTTCTAATCCGTCAGCGGTTTAAAGACATCTCCGTTACCGTCTTTACCCGTTCGAGTACTCCGCCTACCGTTTGTGATTGGTGGTTTGCTTTTCCGTTCAATCCGTACTTATCCGTTACCACTTTTGCCGAGATTTTGGCATCTTACTTCGTTCCTATCCGTCAGCGGCGTGAAGACATCTCCGTTACCGTCTTTGCCCGTTCGAGTACTCCGCCTACCGTTTGTGATTGGTGGTTTACTTTGCCGTTCAAATCCGTTCTTATCCGTTCCAACTTTTACCGTAATTCTGGCATCCTGCTTCGTTCCAGGCGTGTCTCCCCAACGTCCTTCGACACTCTGGCCAGCAGCGCCTCTGCTGCCGGGTGACTGGTTTACCGTACGACGTTTTTGACGTCACCACCGTTTTCCTCGTCGAATTCTACCCCAATTTGACTTCTCCATCGCTTGATTTGGTTAATTTTTCGAAAAGTTACCTTTCACCCACAAAACCCTATCGACGCGCCTTCCAGATTTTGCAGCCGCTGACATCATGGCCTCGCTACGCCAGCGTGCGCGCATGGCCGCAGTTCGGTCTGCACTGGACTTGCTTCGACAACGACATCTTCCCTTGGATTGTGGTCTGGTGGTGCCTGGTGGTGCTTACACACCAAGCACCAAGCTCGAGTCCATCGCGTTCGCCATCAACAACGAGTGCTTTGACTCCTTCGACTTCGTCCCTCCACCCCCTTCGCCCTCGCCTTGCACCCCACCTCTTGACCATCTAGTGGTGTGTGGTGATGTTGCCACGCCCACTTCGCCCCTCTCCATCATCCCTTTCGAGTTCCTCCCCATGGCCTCGATCGCGTTCCCTCACCGCATTTTCCACCTTCCACCTCCCTATCCCCTCTTCAGCGACGCATTCGCTCTGGTGGTGCCAGGCCGCTTTTGGCTTTGGCACCGCGTGGGCATTGGCTGATTCATCGTCATGGGTTCCGCCGTTCGTCGGAAGCTCCAAGACCGATCAAAAGCACTTGCAATGAACCGTGCACTCTAGCCTTAGCCAGTTCACTTGCTGCACAGTGCCCATGCTTGTTTACATCTAGTTGGGTCTCTGACTCCAGACATTAAGTGACATTGAGTTTAGGTTTTAGGGTTTGCTTGCTTCGGGATGTCCACTCACACCTTCGGGGTGAGGTGGTGTCACGGGGAAGCTGATTTCCCCCCCACTGTATGGGGGCCTGCTTCTCCCTGTTTCACCCCTCGCCGTGTGTGTGACGTGTGACACCCAGTTAGCCGTGACATCGATCCGTGACCTGCTAGTTAGCCTCCGCGTTAGCCTAACTTATCAGTTTATGTTATCACCGTTCCGAGCACCCGGCCCTGCGTGTTTTCTGTGCTTTACTGCTAATATATTCACCCGTTACGAATATATTACCAGATCATTCTTTCTATAATACAGTGCAATCTATAAACATAATGTCACTTAGTTAGCCACACTGCTTGTCGCAGGTATTGCAGTTGTTGTAATTGCTGCTGGTTCGCTTCCATAGCGGCCTTGTTCAACTTGGGAGTTACGGGCGGTCGTAACAGTCCAGCCCGGATGATTACAAATGGGTAGAAATTAGGTTTCACACTGAAAAAGCGTGCGAGATGTAAAACGCTCCAAGACAAGCTAAAACCGAGGCTGGCGAGTGAGGCACACCTTTCACGACGTGTTGACACCATATCTCGAGAATATATATGCTTCACAGACCCAACAGCTCGTTCTCGTGCAAAAAATATGCACTTTTATCTCCAAGAAATACCCTTTATACCTTAAAACCAAACTTCCAGCGAGTCTGAAAATCGGTTTGAACGGCTGCTCAAGGAACTTGTAATATGTTTTCACACCGCCTGGAAGTGCTTTAAATGATGAAAATTTACCCTGGGGCGATATCGCACGATATCGCGACACAAATGTCGATTTTATCTCTACTGTAGCCCATTTCCAAACTGTAGCCTATTTCCGATGAACGGGTATACGTTTTTGGAGAAATCATTTTTTGGAAGTTTTGAGTAAACCACGTGGAAGCCCGCGAAAAGGGCTATAATTCCGCTATCCGTTTATATGTTGGATTTGACCGTTATATCGAACACTATTTTTAGGGGCGTTTACAGTGGTCAAATCCAACATATAAACGGATAGAATTATAGCCCTCTCCGCGGGCTTCCACGTGGTGTGCTCGGATTTCCGAAATTGTGAATAGAAAAAAATCGTATAGCATATAACTGTTAAATTCTTAGATATGCATTTGTTGATAAAATAATTCAAGAACGACAACATTGGTATACTTTCTAGAATTATATATCGTAAAGGCTCTCAGCGCGCGGGGCGAGCAATTTCCCCGCGCGATACAGTGTTAAGAAACGATTCGGCTGATTTACTGTGGACAGACGGCCATACAAAGTAAAGGAAGTACCTCCGGTTCCGCCGGCTTTATGCTGGCGTGGGGCGGGGGCGAGATTTTACAATCGACGGTCTGGATCAATCTTTGCCGATCGAGCTGTCGGGATCGGCTGAAAAGCTCTACTGGGTCACTGCCAAAAGTATGAAAAGACGTGAAGACCAACGCAAGTGAAGTATGAGTGAAGTCCCGAATGTCGAGAAGTACAGTACAGAGTTGATCTTCCAACGCAAGACAGGGACGAGCGATGATTTCAGCACACGGCAACACAAGCAAGATAATATATGACTGAGATTAGACTCCATCCACATCAGTTATACTAGTGTCCAAGATTCCCCCAACTGTAGTTTAGCACAGATATCGTCCGCCACGTCTCCTTCAAGTAGGCATGCCTGCAGAGCGGCCTATTAGCGCTATAAAACCTGGAACTTCACTCAACACCGAGCTCGTGAAAGCGGTCAGCTCCACAATACCACGACATTGGACCTTCGATAGCATTTGTTTCGTGTAGCTGCAATCATGCAGTCATATGTTTTTATGCTGGGTTGTTCTGTTGGGCTCATCCCTGACTTGCGCGATATGTTGATGTTTTCAGCATGCTGGCCAGTTTTCTTGCGATGCCGTTTGCGTATTCACCTACACAGGGCGTGGTAAGCACCTATGTTGTGACCAGTTGCTGCCGCCTGGTTAAAATCATGACGTTGCAGTTGTGTTCGTTGAGTATGTTCCTTTGTTTGTAATTTTGATGTCCTTTACATCGTGCAGGTCTCCCGAATATAACGGCACTTCATCAGTGCGTAAATCTCGTGGAGCTCAACTTGAGCGATAACCTCGTCTCAAAGTACGACGCGTGCAGCTGCGGCTCTGTTTTCTTGAACGTTCGATAATCCTTCTCTCATGACATCGTCCTTTCATCAAACTCATCTTCTGTCCCGCTAAGATTGTCGCAGTCGGGCCGACTTGCAGTGTGAAGGGTACCGGAGAATGCAAGGCGCGTTAATAAAACTCTGAGGCTTATTCTTCCCTGCTTCAGGATTGAGGGAATAGAAACGCTCTCAAAATTGAAGAAACTCGTGTTGACCAACAACAAAATAACAAGAGTCGGTAAGGCTTGGCCGGACTTCTTACTTTTTGCTTATGTTTGTGCGTCACGACTGCCTCTAACCAGTGCCAGGAGACTTATTCAGCCTCGACACGCTAAAACAAGGCGGCTTGTTCAACTTCTGACTCGCTTTTGAGACCACAAAGTGCTGCGAGGCGCGGCACGTGCAGAGAATCTTGGGAGCCTGGAAAGCTTGGAGCATCTTCTGATCCAAGGCAACCAGATAACCAGCTTGGAAGCCCTGAATCTGCCCTTGCTGGTATGTTCCCTGAAGGGTTGCCTCACAAGCGTGTTCACATTCCGCGTGTTTTGTTTCTTTTGGGAAGTATCTAGCTCTTCATGCCATGGCCGCACTCCTCTGGTGCATCACCTTCGATATGACTTCTTATAAGAAGCAACTAGCTCTTCAAGCCATGGCCGCACTCCGCTAGTGTATCACCTTCGACTGCGATATGCCCTCTCAATATTAGTTATGGGAAGTCTGGTTGAAATCTCGTTTGTCGTGCGAAAGCATCTTCTCAGAAGTATGTTTGGCGGCAGACTCAGCTCCCGAAGCTGCGTAGCTTGTACCTCAAAAACGTTGATGGGAGTCAACCAAATCCTGGTATGCTACTCCGCAGTTGGCTGACCTTCCCATCGCGCGTGCATTCCATATGCATCGAGAATAATGCATCATACGCAGCTATTCCAGTCTTTGCTCAACATGAAGTCTTTCCCATTGATGTTGGCTTGTATCGGGCGGGCAGTTTGTAAGGAGAAGGACTATAAGCAGACCATCTTAACCGCCCTGCCCGATTTGCGCAATCTGGACGGCGAGAGGTGCACAGATCTGCGCATTCCACTCCGTGTCTCATGCCTCGTATTCTTGAAAGGATGTATCAACTCATGTAACCACCGGAAAGGTGTATATTCAGGCTCGTGAGACTTCTTCCTCCAAAATCTTTCTATTGTCCTGTTCCTGGCAAAGTACTCGAAGTTGTCTTGGTGTAAAATTTCTTGCTGCGTGACTGAGTTTATTTATGTCTTGGGGTTTCGGCAGCATGCCTGAGTCTAGGGATGCTTTCGGACTCTGACTGCGTGTCTTTTCCGCGGTGGCAGCATATCTAAGGTTGCTCGTGTGTCTAGTTTTTGGCAGCGTGTCTGAGCCTATCACAGCGCCTTTTTTTTAACCTTACCCGAGGTTCTCGCTTTCTCGCAGAATGTCTTTCCCTGTCAGTGTGCTTGTGGTTCTTACTTGAGGTTCTTCACTTATAGTAACTTGTCTCCATCTGTGGGTGTGCCTCTAACATTACCCGGGGTTCTCGATTTCCAGCAAAACTTTTCAGTGTGTCAGTGTGCCTGTAAACTTACCCGGGTTCTCGCATTCTAGCAGCATGCTTCAATCTGTTAGTGATATGTATGTCAGGGGAAAGCATCGCATCAGATAATACCACTTTGCATTACCCAAAGTGAAGAACCGTTCCCCCATCGGAAAAGTCACGGGACGATGTTGTTTAGCGCATTTGAATTTTCCGACTTCCAGTTTAGAGAATCTTCCCGTCATCTAACATTCCAGTCGGGTGATCGCTGTTGTCTTCACAGATGCGATCCAACGTTCCTGATCCATTCGCAATAGTTTCTCCCCTCTAAATACTGTTGATCAGCCCTCAAGTTAAGGTTTCCGCAGGGGTTGGGAGCTGTAGGTAACCTGCACCCTAAAAAGACAGTCTTCATACGGAAGTGCACTGCAGAGAGTGTAGAGTCCAACTTTCCTTCCAAAGGGAGACTGTCTTCTCCTATTTCAACTTTTGGGGTGGTGCCCGTGCTCCAGCTCCAGCTTTTGGGGTGGTGCCCTCATTCGCACGACTCTCGCACGACTCCAAGGCTTCTTCCTTGCGATGCAATGAAGCTTGGTGAAGGCAGGGGCTTCGTGAAGTGCCAGCCTGTGTTCTCATTGGTGTGCATGTAGAGAAGGCAGATGGGCGCAGGGGGCAAAGATTCCAACACAGTTCGCACTGAATACCTACTTGTTCCCCCTCACACGTACACACGCCTTGCGTTTGTCCAGCTCCATAGCCTTGGTCAGCTTTATTTTGAGAAGACTTTATCTCGATGGGGGTGCGCATCCACTGGGAGATCCTTGGACTAGAGCATCTCTAGTGCCCCCAAAACATGCACCCGGGACTCCAGCTCCCCGTGGCTGGCCTCGATCCACTCCACGCCATCCGGCGGTTTCAGAGCCTCCTGAAGCGAAGCTCATTAACCCTTCTCGGAAATATCCTTCCAGAAGGCCCGGCATCACTTTGTGCTGCAGCAGGTATAGACAGATCTCTGCTCAAGAGGGAAGTGCACCTCGCAGGCCTTGCACCTCGCAGGCCGGCAAAGTCCAGTGCCGTGTTAATTGCCGGCAAAGTCCAGTGCCGTGTTAGTTGCTGGTCATGGGGGGAACGGATAAGCCTGCAGAACCCTGGCGCACACGACGGTTGCCTCTAGGCTGAGGCGCGCGCGTCCACCTCGAGCTCCGGGAACAGAGGGCAGCAAGCATCAACACCCATGGCAAGGTTCCCATAAGCAAGCGGTGCGCGATTCTCAGGTGCTCCCTTGAGGAACCACCGCAGGCTTTGTCCAAAAGCACCCTTCTGCCAGGATATATGCATCATGCTGGACCACCACAGCCTTACCGGGCGCCTCAGGGCGCTCCTCATATTACAAGCCCAGCGACGTAAGCATGAAGTTGGACTTGAGCGGAACCACCATAGACAGAGCCCACGTCAGCACCACCGTGCCAACCTCAGCAAGCCGTTTACGCATGCTTCCCCTCATCACCTTCTGCGCCACTGGATCGAAGGGAGGATATGCGGATGAAACTTTAAAGTGGCCAACATGCCGTAGCAGCCGAGCTAGGTCACTGAGCTTGTGCTCACCGCTAAACATCTGGATCACTAAGGCGTGGGCAAGACATCTGAATACCTGGAGTTCACTGATGTCTGGGTGACATGGATGGATCAAGAAGGCTGAAGCATACTCATGGGCTCGTTGAGAATGCCTGTTCAGGAGATACATCCAATGTCTGACTACCATAGGCCAAAAATGGAAATCCCATTTTTGGCCTATGGTAGTCAGACTCCAACGGTCCTCACCAACACCCGTGCCATCTTCTACATGTCCCGGTCAAGTGATTCAACCCGCACCTGGTTCTCATGCGGATACAGGGAGCCACGCCGTTGCTGTATGCTGTGCTCCCTGCAGTATTATGCACCATGCTCAATCTATTGTACCGTCCCCGTTGGTGTGCAATGCCTCACTCCTCAGCCGGCTGCCTGTGAATTGCCTGAGGTGTCGGTCTAATAGCAAGGATGCGTTAACACAACAAGCACCGGTCTGGGCAGTGATCTACCAGAATGTGTGCATACCGCCGCTCCGTTATACCCAAAGGCACACCCTGGTCCATCACGTGCTCGACACACGTGTCACCGGGGTGTCCACGCCTGACATGCCTAAGCATCTTTGGATCAGCCCGCTCCACCGTGTGCACATCTTTGCACAGAACCACCACCGGCCACCTGGTAGGGCTCAATCAGACTCTGTCTTCACCACGCAGCTGAAGCCTGAAGCTGCCCAGCATATGATACTCCTGATACGGAGCAGAGAACAGTTGCGCACTGGCCGGATACTCCCTTTGCCACCGAGATGAGAGCTGTTTTGGCACTATCAGGAGGAGGTGGTCCACTTTGTCAGAACAAGTAGGCGCTTGGCTGTGGAAGGCTCAGACTCATACCCCTTGATCACCTTGTGCAGACACCTTAGGTTAACATCATGCTCCGAGGCAGGACCTGGCACCACACAGCCGGCCACCCGCCGCCGTTGCCCAAAGCCGTGGCCAGCATGGAATGCCCCAAGGGTGTCCACATACACAAAGTACTGGTGCACAGGCTCCGCACCCCCAATGGAATATGTATCTGCAGAGTAATAATGGCACCTCATTCGTCGGGTACGGCGGTCTGCATACTTTCGTCTAGCAGAAGCAGCCCGTCGAAGGATAGAAATGCCGCAGTATCGACAACGGTGGTGCCATCACTTCAGATTCCTTGCTTGCGAATAGATTGACCCCTTCTTTCTCTTGTCTTTTCTCTTTCCCTTTTTTGTTTGCAAGACGTCTTGCGTTTTCCCGTTTTCTGCATAATCATGAAATTTATACATTTCTCTTTTGCTCGGATCCTCATTTGCCAAAGGCAGGCACTGCAATACATTTCATTAAATGATTTTGTAAAGTGTTTAAGATGCATTTAGTGCTTTTTGAATTATTTCTAAATTCTTACTTTGATGAAATGTCCAGACTGTCCGTGCAAGTCACCAAAAGGAAAGAGTTTCTGGGGCGGGAGCGGTGGGAAGAGCAAAAGGAACAGAGCTGAACAGGCGTGTCGGTTCGTGGCTTTTGTAACCTCACTGTTCTGAGTCACGGAGCTACATGCTACATGTGTCATTGTCATCAGCTCCGCTGCAGCAGGAGTCACGGATACCGAAAGTCTGAAACCACTAAAATTCTGTTGCACTCCAATTTAAACATTTCTCTTTTGCTCGGATCCTCATTTTCCATGTAACCAAAGATCAAAAGAAGTGAGGCACACAAGATCTGCTGAAAATCTGTCACTGTGAACACGTCAACCAAGCAGAGCAAAAGTCCATGTCCACATCCCTCACAGCCGTCGGGTCGATGTAATGCTGCACTGCTGAAGATTGCTGAGACCAGCCTCCGAAGAAGCACACTTTCTCCATCATCACACCCACAGCTCGAGCACACTTCGCTGCACCCTTCCGGGTACTGTGTGCAGTAAAATGACCACCTTCCGGAGGCCTACAGTCCAGCTCACTGTGAACTAAAACAATCCAGTCATTAGCGACAGAAGCCTTGTAGTTCTTCGGGTCTTCCGGTAGCAGCCAGTAACCATCCGGGTGTGTCCTCGAAGTTCTGCTCCACGCTCCATCTCGGTGTGCTTCCCAATGTGAGACCAAGTCTCTCAACAGTGGTACCCCACTCCAGGGAATGCACAGGCGCCTCTTCACTAGGTGATGTCGGCGGCCTTTCTCCCGAAGGAGAACCACAGAAAGCGCTTCGTCATCGTGCTGCACGTGCACATGGGACAAAGATGTACCCGTGTCTGGTCTACCAAAGGTCACAAAGGCAATGACCACGTAGGTAAAAGCACACAGTAAAACAAGGTCTGCTGAAGACCTCGGTGACAGCTTCAAAGCTGCCTCGTGCACACGCCGAACATGTCTGGCAGGCAACCAAGTCCTCTGTGCCGCAATTTTCTCCTCGTGCACTGCCTCTTCCGCTTGGATCATAGCCATTCCCTTCACGGCTCGGGTCACAGCACGACCCTTCGCCGGTCCGGTTAGGCCTAAATCTTCGTGGTAGTTGTTGATTGCCAAAAGGTGAGGCTGCAACGAGGTCGATTTGATGTTCCCGGTCTCAAGCAAAGAGGGCAAGTGCAACAACACGGTCGCCTCTGTCGCCAGCAACCACTGTCGTTGCTGTTGTACACAGAACTGCACAAATCTCTCCGCCTTCGGACCGTAGTTACTCAGAGTTGAGTCCAGCAGCGACCGTCGCTGCATTAGAATCGCCAGGTCAGTGAAATCCGGCTGACCCAGCTCATCTCTCCACCGTCCACAGAGTGAACGGACAAAAAAATTCTGCTTGTCACCACCGCGCTTGTTCTCCTCGTAGTTGCCTCCGCACTCCGTGTTCTGCTCGACACACACCTTCACTGTGCAAGATGTTAAACTTCTCCTGCGACAAGTTCAAAGTCTCCTCATCACCGTCGTCGTACACCATGTGAGCTGCATCATCCTCGTTGAAGCTCTTCACCATTCCCGGGTAGAACTTGTCATCGTCCTCCCAAAAAGCTTCAAGTCTAATGCCCACGGTGACCTTAGGTGTCGATGCAGTCGCCTCGATCAGCAGTGCAAGTCGAGGAGCGACCACAGTCTGCGCATCCCCCTCATCAAGTCCGGGTTTCTCGAAGTAAAGTGAGAGAGCATGCCCACCACTGCCTGATTGTTGCAGTAAAGTCATACGACCTTGCCCTCGAGCTCCCGCAGAAAGGCCTGCACGGTCTTGAACACAGCCTCCAGCTCTAGCTGCGTGATGTCCCAGTCTCGCATCTCGTCCGACCAGAAACCTCTCCCTGCGTACTTGAGGTTGAGTACACCACCCCACGCCATCATTGACGAGTCTCTGCGCACCTTCGCTCTCGTCGGTGACCTCCAGATCTTTCGCCCGTTCCACTTGCTCATCGCTGGAAGTCTCGACCACCACTCCAAGTCCGACCATGCTGCTCGCCAGATCTTCACCTTCGCACCCCAGTTGCGCTTCTCCGCCAGCACAAAGTAAAGCTCTCTCAGGTAGAGCCTCGCTGCTGGCACGGCAAGGTACACCGACTGACACAATCCCGTGAAAGCTGCCAGTTTTCTTGCCGGAATCCATCTGCGATTCCTCGACGCGTCGCACAAAATCTCCTTCCTCCTTCGCTCTGATGCGAAGCTTTCGTACGCGCTGTTCCATCACACGAAACTGTCCGTGTTTCAGATACACCTCCAGACCCAGGTGCTCGATGACCTGCACCGGTTCCCACTGGCCCTTCTTCTCGTTGCGCTGTAACCCAAAGCGATTTAGCACATGTTGCACTCGATCTCGTTGCAGCAAACCGTCCTCGAACGAGTCCGTCAGCACCAGAAAGTCGTCCATGTAAGGCAAGACGCGCATTCCGCTATGACTGTTCGCGTTCCCGCCAGCGCATCCAGCTTTGCGTCGTACTGACTATCGCTGTCATACTGCTGAACCGTCCCGAAGTTTCGTACAGCTTTGCAATCCTCTGCTGCCTGCGGCGAACGTAGAGCTTCCACCATTACACGCACGAACTTACAGAACATCCGAGGAGCATCACTCCATCCGAACGGCACCGCTGAGCACTGGAACAGTTTCCCCTGAATGTCGAACTGCATGAACTTTTGAAAGTCTCGATGAATTCCCAGTGCGTGAAAACCGTCCTGCAAGTCGAAGCTGAAGCATCAATCGTTCGGCTTCGCCAGCCTGCAAAGCTTCTTGAGCGTCTCCATCCTCATCTTGTTCTTCAGACACCACTGCTTCAGCCAGCAAAAGTCCACCACCAGTCTCCACTTGTTCGTACCTGGTTTCGGCACCAGAAACGCGCGAGAAACATGAGATCTTCTCGTTGCTCTCGACCATGCACCGTTCGCCAGCAGTCTGTCCTTCTCCGCGTCCAGCCACTGCTGCTGATGAAGTGAAGCATCCCGCAGGGACACCCAGTGATCGAAAGCCGGTGGAGGACCAGACCTCCACCTCAGTTTGCAGCCCTCCGTGGTCCACTGCATCACCTCGGAGCTGGCGCCCGCTGCGCACCATGCTCCCCTCCGCTGCCTCACCCGTTGCTGAACGGTGAGGTTGCTCCAACCAACGCCCGGAAAGGGCAGTTGCGTTGGCCGGAGTCGTCCCAAGCACATCACTCATTGGCCGCGGGCTTGTCGCCCCAGCCATGCTTGCCTTTTCCTCCAGTAGGCTTTCTGTCATTGTGTTTGTCATTGTGCTTGACCTTGTCGTGATTGTTCTTGTCATCTCGGTGTCTCCAGCATGAGGAGGTACCCGTCTCCGCGTTCGTAGCTTGCTTCGCAGTTGGTTCAGCATCCCTTTTCCGCGGGACTTGTCGAAGTCGTTCAGCCACTGCTGCAACACTTCATCGGCTACCATTCCGTCGGCTGCCTGGTAGACGCGGTCCTCCACAAACTGTAGTTTCACACGTAAAGCCTCTGCGCCTCCACGGTGCGAAGAGGAAGGATCTAACTCCAGCTGAGCACGGAGTTCCAGCATCGTCCAGCGGTTGCACAGCATCGAGTACACACCCTGAACTGCGTTGACGATCTCGTGGCAACGCTGGTGTAAGCTCTCCAACGTTTCGCCCCCGTCCTCCACGCTCTCCAGTGAATCATTACCAAAGGTAACAACATCATGCAGGTAGGAAAGTGCTGGTCCTAAGACGAGACTTTCGTACTTCATTGAAGAGTTGGACTTCTTAGCCAACACGCCGTACGTTTTGTTCCCGTGCAGGTCGTACAACTGCGGCATCCTCGACGTCAAAGTCTGAGGTCTGCGCGGAAACGGATTGACTTCCGCCTCTGGGACGTAGGCCAGCTTCCTGCGTCGCCCCAACAGCTGCTCAGCTGTCTTCGTTGCGCTGCTGGGATCTGCTGTCCCCGATTTTGCAGTCGCAGCCGCGATCTGAGCCTCCAGTGACCCGTTGATTGCTGCTTGTCGCAGCAGCTGCTCCCGGAACAACTGTTGATCCTCTGCTTGCCGCTGCTGAAGGCACAGGATTGCCTTCAGCAAGTCCTCCTGACTCGAAGGAGGATCGGAAGAAGGAAGGTCCTTTCAGTGAGGGTCAGGCTTCCCTGGGAGCGGCGGGAAATTTTTACTGTTTAATCCGTCACCCTTCATTGTTGAGAACTAGAGAAAAACTAAAATCTACTGAAGTCACGGTTTTTCCTACTGTTTGCTCTCGTTGCTGTCGATCGTTGTCGTACAGCCCAGCGGTTACGTCACAGCCTACTCTACTGCTTACAAGTGAAACAAGTGATTGAACATACAAATCCGTTTGCAGTGTGCCTCACAGGGTACAGAGTACCCGTGAAGTTCCTGTTTGCAAGAGCAAAAGGAACAGAGCTGAACAGGCGTGTCGGTTCGTGGCTTTTGTAACCTCGCTGTTGTGAGTCACGGAGCTGCATGCTACATGTGTCATTGTCATCAGCTCCGCTGCAGCAGGAGTCACGGATACCGAAAGTCTGAAACCACTAAAATTCTGTTGCACTCCAATTTCAGCCAAATTTTACACAGAGCATACCGCTCGCTCGCCAACAGATTGCTTCATACCGACTGCAGTGACACCACTTGTCACCGGCCCATACTTGAAGAGTGATCCAATGAACTATTACCTGCACTGTCTTGCCCATGGTCACACTTTGATCCAACGACCACGATTAGTTATGTAGATCTACAGATCTAGATCTAATGGTTCCTTCGGGTTTCTTCAGCGTTGGAGCATCCTGACTACTGTAGAAGGATGGACAGTCATGCTTTATACTAAACTAATCAGCAGGCATTGCAGATTCGGACACCCTGCCGGTGCCATGTTCCGTATTCGATTGCTCGCACCCTGAACCAACACGCCCATGGAGGACAGCATGCACTGAAATTCCAACGCGCCTCCGACATCTGGCACCGGCACCTCCGACATCTGGCACTGGCACCTCCGACATCTGGCACCGGCACCTCCTGCATAACGAAGGCACTTTCGGCGTTGCCAAGAACTCCCGGTGTAACCTCAAAGCCTCACATGCCTGCACTGAACCCGGAAATGTTCCATGCTTTGCGTAGTCCTCCACACACTTCATGATGTTCCGACGCTGCGTCGCTCACCTCTTGACAAGTGCCTCACGCTCCTTGTTCTTCAGAAAGCTGTTCATTACCAAGCGCCCTTTGAGATAACAGCTGGGACACTCCACCTTCTTCTGCAGCTCCTTCCACTCCTGCTCCTCCTGCAGCCGTCTGTCCTGAGCTAGACCAGTAAGAACTTCGCTAGGAACGCGGTCCCCTCCAGGTAACACATTCTTCCGGTGGCCACAGAGGGTGTCCTCTGATTTTAAGAAGGAAGGGAATCCAGTCGCAGATACAGGCTTGATGTAGATGTGCTTAGGGTGCAAGATCGACGCCTGACAGATGAAGATGCTTTCCACACGAACTCGAAACATCCCACGTGCCAGCCGTCGTCGCCTCTGCGCCGAGAGTTTATGCGCGAATATGGCAAATGCACCCCTTCACCTCCATAAAAGCGAGAAAGGGGTTTCTCAACACTCTCCGCTTGGCTGCTTGTGCGGCGAGGTCTCGCGCTTACGTAACCAGATGAACCTCTCCGATGTGGCGACTTGGTGCAATCGTCGCCAGGCCGACGCCCCGTCCGACGACTCAGCGTACCTGCGTACAACAGCGTTCAGGGTTTTCGTTTCACAAATCAAAACAGCGAGACCAGGGTGGCGACACGCCATGACCACCTTTCCATGGAACTCTGGCCGGATTCTCGCCGCCTCTGACTCCTGTCCTGAGTAAAACTGATCTGCAGTGGAACCTTTCAACATATCACAAAGGATCGGAAGTAAATTGGACGAGCGAGGAACAACCGAAACGGCCTGCAACGTGCTGAGCTACTGCTGCAGGCCAGCTTTTTCCATATCTCCTTGCTGCAGCAGCTGGTTGCGTCTCTTGCACTACGCCAGCAGCTCCGTGGCCTGCCGCATAAGGGTCTGAACCTGTTGGCCCGGCAATAGCATCGTGTCCCCTCGCAGGCCTGCCGTCTCGATTGTCTTCGCCTTTTGTAAAACCAGGCGGGCTGGCGAGCCAGTTTCCCCAGCTTGATGACCTCTTGCGGCTCTTGAAGCAGGCGCGGCAAGCTTTCGTGTGATAGTCTGTAGAATCAAGTTTCCGTTCACCGTGTCAATCAATCACCTTATCCTTATTTGCGCATGCGATTCGTCGTTCACTCAGTGTAGTGAATCTTCTGAGGTTCATAAACCTTGGTTCCTATGCCAGGGTCGCCATCCCTTCACCTAACATTCTTATCAGGTGATTGCTGTTGTTCTTCACGGATTCGATCCAACGGTCCTGATTAATGTCAATGAATATTCCCTTCTAAACACTGTGAGCCAGCCCTGAAGTTAGGGTTTCTTTGGGGTTCATCAGGATTGTAGCTCCTGTCAACTACAGTAACCTAAACAATCGTCACGCGCAAATGACGTTCAGAGAGTGTTGATTCCAGTACAGAGTGCCTATCGCCTTGCCCAGGGGTCTCGATTTCTAGCAGCATGTTTCAATCTGTCAGTGTGCCTGGTTTCTGGCAGTGTATCTGTCTTTTCGTATGTCCACTTTCTGGTATCATTTCTGAGGACATCTGTATGTGTTTCTGGCAGCATACCAGACAAGTGAGATAGCGCAGCTGCGTGTCCGGGTTTTGACCAGTGAGATAGCGCAGCTGCGTGTCCGGGTTTTGACCAGTGAGATAGCGCAGCTGCGTGTCCGGGGTTTGACCAGTGAGATAGCGCAGCTGCGTGTCCGGGTTTTGACCAGTGAGATAGCGCAGCTGCATGTCCGGGTTTTGACCAGTGAGATAGCGCAGCTGCGTGTCCGGGTTTTGACCAGTGAGATAGCGCAGCTGCGTGTCCGGGGTTTGGCTGCGTGTTTCGTGCTAATGTGCTGGGCCTGGGGCAAGTGCGCGTGATCTCGCATCATACCTATGCTTCTGTGTCTGAGATAGTGGGTGGGTGGTTCCAACAAGGTTGCGATCCGCCGCCAACTCCGCTTATCAGGGGGCCGCCGGGGCTCTAAATGCAGGTGAGCATATGCCACTTATGTTCAAACCGATACCCTAGCCAGGTGCACACTCAAGAGTCGCCTGCAATTCAAGCAATTCTTTCCAACTTGGGCGAAACGCTACTATAGTAGACGCCCATATTTTCACTTACGGGAGTGGCCAGCAGGAGATATGGCAGGCAGCAGAATCATACTTGCACTCAAACAGAGGGGTTTGCGTAAATTGTCGGCGTGAGGGGCTTGTGTAGATTTGCAAAGAGGGTCATGCGTATCACTTGATGAGAGGGGCTTGCATGTCAACCAATGAGAGGGACTTATGTCGTAACACTCGATGAGAGGGACTTGCATGACAACCAATGAGAGGGACTTATGTCGTAACACTCGATGAGGGGCTTGCATGACAACCAATGAGAGGACTTATGTCGTAACACTCGATGAGAGGGGCTTGCATGTCAACCAATGAGAGGGACTTATGCCGTAACACTCGATGAGGGGCTTGCATGTCAACCAATGAGAGGGACTTATGTCGTAACACTCGATGCGAGGGCTAGCATGTCAACCAATGAGAGGGACTTATGTCGTAACACTCGATGAGAGGGGCTTGCATGTCAACCAATGAGAGGGACTTATGTCGTAACACTCGATAAGAGGGGCTATGTCAACCAATGAGAGGGACTTATGTCGTAACACTCGATGAGAGGGGCTTGCATGTCAACCAATGAGAGGGGCTTATGTCGAAACATTCGATTAGAGGGGCTTGCATGTCAACGAATGAGAGAGGCTTACATCATAACTCTCGATAGAGGAGTAATGCAAAGAGTGGAGTGTGTGTTACAGTTTAAGAGAGGGGCTTTCGTCACACTCCGAGAGAGGGGCTTTCCACATTGGAGAACGGAACCACCTGAGCCTCACTGGGCCAACTGAGCGCCTCTGCGACTGGTCTATCTGCAACCTGAAGCTGTGTCAATGAAGCCGGTCCACCTCCCCCTTTCGAGCTCTCTCAGCTTCGCAAAGGGGCCCACTACCGCCGTAGCAGCTCCTTCCTCCCACAGCTTGTGAGCCACTTCGTCCAGCAAAGCCCACAGGGGGTTCGCCCAGTTGCTCTCTCCACCAGCAGTACGCGAGAGAGTCCACACCTTTGCACTGCGAGTCCTTCCACCCTGCGTAGTACCAAGGAAGCTGCGCAGAGATCTCGGAAGCGAACCGGTTCACCGTGAAGGGGCCCCACCGCTCGTTGACCTTATTGAAACATCACCAGTTGAGTATCTAGTCGTCCAGATCCTCGCAACGAGAAAGGTTGTCGGCCCACACATTGGCCTCGCTACGGACGTAACAAGCTTGAAACTCGAAGTCGTGCAAGTCGAGGAGCGACCAGAGTCTCCGCATCCTCCTCATAAAGTCGTGAGTTCTGGAGGTCAAGTGAGAGAGTATGGCCACCACTGCCTGGTTATCGCAGTAGAGGCGCACACCCGTGCCCTCGAGCTCCATCAGAAACGCCAGTATGGTTTTGTGCACGGCCTCCAACTCCAAGTGAGTGATGTGCCAACCACGCATCTCGTCTGATCAGAAACCTCTCGCTGGAGACTTGAGGTTCAGCACGCCGTCCCATGCCATCATCGAAGCGTCTGTGAGTAACTTTGCCCGCGTCGAGGATCTCCAGATTGTATCACGGGCAGGCGAGACCATCACCCCACGTCTGTCCATGCTGCACGAGAAATCTTCATCTTTGCTCCCCAACTTTCTTTGACTGCCAGCACGAAGTAGAGCTCCCAAAGGTGAAGCTTCGCTGCTGGCACGGCGAGGTACACCGATCGACGATTGCAGCAAGCCAAAGCCATCGCCGATTTTGCGCTGCGTTGCACAAAATTTCCTTCGCTCTGGTGTGAATTGAACGAACATGCTGCCCCGTCACACGAAACTGGCCGAGTTCCAAGTCTCGTCCAGACCGAGGTGTTGGACAACCTGCACTGGATCCCATTGCCCCTTCTTCTCATTTCGCTGCAAACCAAGACGATGTAGCACATGCTGAGCCTGCACCTGTTGCAGGAGGCCTGCTCGCTGAGAGTCAACCAACACCAAGATATCGGCCATGTACGGCAGCACGTGCATTCCGCTGTGACGGTCCCCGTCCCCGCCAACGCATCCCGCTCTGCATCCCGCTCTGCGACGGACTGACCACGTACTGCCGAACTTTCCCGAAGTCGGCGGATTTCCTTGCGATCCGCTGGCCCTCCTGTGAATGAGATGACTCGGGGAGGGAGATTCCTGCCCGCCGTCAGTGGACTTTCCCGGGGGGAGGAAAATCTTTTTGAGCCAAATGTGCCCGTAGATTCACCCTTCGTCATGATTGCAGGGAGTTCCAGTAAAAATAGCTGATATCACTGTCGTATTTCTCGTCGCTAGTGATTCATATCATTGTCGCTCCACTGCTGTTTGATCCACCGCTGCACCTCCGGCTGCTGCACACCCGCCCCCCTTCCCCTCACCCTCTCTTGGAGAGTGAGATCTTGGAGAGTGAAATTCTTCTCTCTGCTCCTGAAGGAGGCGCCTGAAGGGGGCGTAGGAACAGTTATGCACCAAGCTCAGTAGCTGGCGCTCACGTCCTCTCTACGGCCAACCTCTGTCCCACGTCCGTGGCTCGGTGAATTCAATGAGATTACTTCCAGCCCCACCAATGTCCTTGACATCAGCGAAGTTCCCCTATGAATGGGGTATTCACTTGCTTCACTGTCGTGGTCCTAACCTTTCCCGAGGTGCTGAAGCCTATCCAGCTCGCTGTTTTGAGGGACATCAGCTCTCTCTTCTGAGATCCGGAACGTGTTTGAGCAAGCAATCCCTCTGTGTTCCTCCACCTCGGTGGCATGCGTGTTGCTCACACAGCAGTAGATCCTCGTTGAGCAGCACTGCCGCCGTTAAGTCCAGCTCTGAGCTGATGCATCATACAGCTGTTACAAAGGAGTGGCTAGTTCCCTTGATCAGTATTGTGCACGTGTCTATCAGAGCTGCTCGCCGCTGCGATTGGATTGTGGAACTGGTCTTCCAGAAGGTCCAAAGAATCTAAAATTTAGTAGCCGGTATCACAACAAATCGTCTTCTAAAAGGTCCAAAGATTTTAGATTACAAATGATGACAAATTAGTGGCCGGTATCACAATAGATGGTTACATCTTTCATGATAAAATCTTAAGAAACTTTTGCCGCCCAATACACGCGGGTTGTCCAATCACTGTACCAAGTACACCTGATTTTGCAAATTTATGCTAGTTTGGGGCCTCAGGCTTGCGGCCTATCATCCTAAGTCAGTGTCATCTTCTCCCCCATCCATGATTGTAGTGAGATGATCACGATTGTTCCTCACCGATCTCTGATCCTACGGTCCCGATCTGACTCCACAGTGACTTCTAAACCCTATAAAACAGCCCTGGCGTTAGGATTTCTTTGGGTTTCAAGCCAGTGTAGCTCTCAGTGAGGCTAAACAGCCGCCCTGAGCACGAAATTGATCTGTAGTTCCCAACAAATGCCCTAATAGACGGCGGCTGCATCGCAACCGTACGTCACAGCTGGTGCCAGAACCATCTGCTTATATGTCATTGGTGGTCTCCGTGTTCAACCCATTCAACTACTTTCCTTGTTTAGATCATACACCTGTGGCATGTGTGACTCTAGTGTCGATGGTTGCCGCGGGCATGGACAGCTATCTTCGTAGCTCTCACTCAGATGTAAGTAAGCTCTTCCCTTGTTGCTTGTCACCATCAAAGCAGGTGTTTCCTTGGCAGCTGAGTCAATTTGAGAGTTGAGAATTCGACAGATGCCCTGATGCTACGCAAGAAAGAATTACAGCAAGCATCTCACTATGGGTTTTGAAGTGTGGCCACGGAGTCGATGCGAGCAGGTAACGGCGTAGAAGGAAATGCTCTTGGAGGAGCGCAGTCTTCATGTTGGGTGCCACAAGGTTTTTGGTAACGCTCTCTTTCCTCCTCGGTGCTCCTATGTAATGTTTCAGCCTCAGTCAAAAGCAAAGGTAGGCATCACGCAGCGGACACGCGTAGTGCAAGAATGTTCATTTCAGGTGTCCAAATGAGGATTGCTCATGGAAGTGCGGAGGGTTGCCAGCTGGCGCATTGGTGTAGGGTCGCCAATTGAATGTTCAAGATGGGCACCTGATCACATGCACTAGCGTTGCAGCACGGAATGGTCCTATGCTCCCATGTTCTCACTGGCGGGTTGTGAACAAAGAAGGTTTTGCGTTTTTTATGGTGTTGTGGCTTGTTGGACGCATTACGCAAGGAGACAGCTTATGCCACTCGCAATGGTGCATGTGTGCAAGCAAGCCCGACCGCTCATATTGCCATGGTTTGTCCTATACATGCTTTTGAGTTGAAACAAATGGTTATCCATGGACTAATCGCTGCAGGGACTTGGACAATCTTGACACTTGGGCTCTTGGAGGAACATCTTCGGGCAGTGGGAGCCTTCAAGAGCTATTGGGGCATTGCAGGTGTGAGCAATGCGTTTTTGTTGAATTCATGTGGGAAAGCGGGTGGCAATAACACACATGGCCACCAAGAGAGGAGACAATTTGATTCGCCTTAGCCATAATTTATTGCATGAGTCCTTTGGCACATTGAGCTTGGACTTTTGGGGTTGTGTGGTGTTGCAGAGACTTAAACGAGGATGCCAAAAACTTGGTGGCCAACTGTGCAATCAAAACGAAATAATTGGGCCGCGTTTAGCATCATTAAGTCTATTTGCCGATTAAGACGAGCCCGGTGTGGCATTTCTATGGAAGGCCACCAAACCTTGTGCATGTCTGGCAGGGAGGATTGTGACCTCATTTCCCCATGCCTTAGTGTCATGTGTGAGTGCTTATACTCGAGGCGGAAATTAAGGAGGACTCGTGGACAAGTCCCACTGAACAAGTCGAGTATGTGTCATGTATGAGTTGGGATCATATTGCTATTCTTCATGGCAGATGTTTCCGCAAACAATATATTCGGGTGCCTTGTTATTAGGGTTGCGGAATTTTGTTGGAGGGGGGAGGCAAGATAGGACATGGAATTTGACCCCCCTAGCACGAACGCTCCCACGACTATAACCCCCGCAAATGATAAGCACCATATGCATCAAGCATGGAGCTCAAAGACTTTGTAAGAATGCCTCAAAAGGTGCCCGAGACGCATGAGCTCACCAAGTTCTCACGTCTTATAGGTGCGTTTCAGGGCATCCCGCACATCCTTGCTGCCATTATTTTGTGACCCGAACGCCCCGCGAATGATAAGCACCATATGCATCGATCACCGAGCTCAAAGACTTGATATGAATGCTTGAGGAGGTGCCGGAGACGCATGAACTCACCGAGTTCTCAAGTTCTAGGTATGGTTCATGGCATTTCACATCCTTGCTACCATTATTCTGTGGACCGGCATGCATGGTATCGACGTGCATTTGTGGTGTTACCATGAGTAAATCGAGCCATCATTTGCATGGGTTGGACGTGTGTAGGTCATTTGACTGGGCAGCGTCATCACCGTCAAGGAGCAGAGTCATCAACTTCGAATTCGTGCGCTCCGCTGCGCGAGAGGCAGCAACCTAAAAAAAATTAAAAAAGCTTTACATGCGAAATTTTTTATTCTACCATTTTAGTTTTTCCGGAGCGTCTTCTGGAATATTAGCGAAATATAAGGTGCAATCTAACCCTTGTCTTGCCTCTTTTGGTGCGATATGGGATCTTTTTCGCAAAACCTTGTGTTACGTTTTCTTCTCGTCTTCTTTGGTTATGAACTAACCAAATATGCGTACAAAGTACCCAACGATCAGAGTTTTTACTTGGTAAGTTGGGGAACCGATTACCATTATGTGGGAGACTACTCTCTTTATTTCGTTACTGCACTTCAAATTCATATCTCAATCAAGTTTTTATCAACTCTCAGTCAGCAAACACATATTTCACAATATAAGCTAAGCTTTCAATATTGTTTATATGACTATATACTTTCAGTACAGTGAAACTCGGTTAAGTTCTTTTCACAGTTCTGGAAATATTTTGTCCGAACGGTCACACCTTTGGTTTTGTTGCTAACTCTGCTGATCTATACTACGGAGTACTAGCACAGTACCTCACATGTCATCTGTTCGCTCCTATTGTACTCTGTATTGAGTACTACACAATTATACTCAGCCATTTTTCTATCTTTTAACTGCTTACTTTTCGTATTTATCGTATTTTTATGCTTTCTTTTTCTACTTGCTTATTTATCGCTTGTGCTTCCTAGCACAACTCCCCCACCCTTAGGGCAGGTTACGTCCTCGCTAACAGATTCCCTGCGCAGTTATGAGGGAACCACCGTGACAATATGGGACTGCCAACCCGATGGGTTTATCAAGGTCCATCTCCTGTCGCCCGGCGTTGGTACATACCAGGACACAAGGCTACCACGGCAGACCCCAACGAAGTTGCGGTTCTGACACCCAGTTCGGAGGAGCGCACGAGGAGCCTACAAGTACAAACCGCACAAGGCGAATATTGTTATACAGGTTTCCACCTGTTGGCTGGCGTTTGTACATACCGAGGCACATGGTTGCCACACCAAACTTCAACGATTTTGTGGCTCTGACACCCAGTTCGGAGCACTGCATTGACAGCGAATATATGTACGAACACTACAGGGTGAATGGATTATACAGGCCTCCGCCTGTCGCCCGGGATTCACATATACATACATGTTTAGGCGCATGGCTACCACGCTGACCTTCAACGAAGCAAGGCGTGGTATCGAAGTGTTTTTGCCATATTGATACGATTTTGATATTTAAAAAACTATCAAGGTAAATATCAATCAATATCAATTCTATCAAGGTGCATATCAATCAATATCAATAAACTCCAAGTGTATATCGATCAATATCAATATTTTAATTGTTCGCACAATGTATTGATCCTAGTACGATATTTTACCTAAAAACAGCAGCCCGGCTGGAGGATAATTGTGGAGTGGGAAGTGACTTTTTTTTGTCGCGAGGGGTATTTTTTCTGTCGTGTCGCAAAAGATCCGATTATACGCAACGACGGTTCGCGGCTTTTTCAAAAAGATGTTGCAAGGTCCTGCGTTTCCCTTATAGGAGCGTAACAGGTTTTCTTGAAAAAAGTGGCATCGACACACACGATACTGCCAGACCTGTCTCAAGTTTCATGGCGCTTAACCTTTTTGAGCCCCTTTTTACGGAAACAGTGTGATTTCCCCGACAAATCGAGAGTAGCCGCCCATATATAATTGTGTTGCAGTCCACACCGGTCACTCTTATATGGCTAGCCGGAGAGTTATATCAATCGACCGAGCATTGCCGCCAATCAGAGACGCATGGAATATTCTTGGGCGTAGTATTGAATTACGAATGCTAATGCAGAACTTATCAGTGCGACAGATTTCAGATGGCCTACATGAGATATTTTCGACCGATCGCGCATGATCGCCGATCAGAGACGCCATGACATTAGATACACTCCATGAATATAGTTGAGTAAGGACGCAAATCTTCGTCCAATGCCTCGCTCCACTTTCCAATGTCTACCAAGACTTCTGAGTTCATCAGTATCATATTTTCATATCTTTGAGCCAGTGTCTCTGTAGTATCCACTTGCTCCTGCATAGGCTTTGCCTGTGGGGTAGGTCCACTCATAATCTCCACGCGTACTGCGAGCAATTTGTTTCCCTTTTTAGTTGTCAGTTTACTGTTTGATCAGCGATCACTTTGCGTTAGGCTTTCTGTGCGCGTAATGTTGCGTTATAGATGTGCATACGGTATTGGTTCCTTGCTAGGAAGCACTAGGCTTCCCAGCTTCTCCAGGCGTTTGGCATACTTTTCCCCAGGACCTTCGTAGTAACTCAGGTCGCTGGGTACTCAAATTCATATCACATATCAAAAAATCATATTAGGCATAGGATGGGGTTGACTGCACCGCCTGCGGGACCTGATGCCAACGAACGCGTTACGCAATGCGGGAGTAATACTTTTGTTCGCCATGATAGCTCGCCCCAGAGACCACGTTACGTTGGACCCCGAGGGACTGCAGCGAGGGCAAAGACAAGTACGGCGACTGCGACTGCGATGGCAGGAAATCTGGGAGATGAGCAGCGCGAAGCTGATAGGGCAGCAGCCAGAGAAAGATTTCTGCGGCAACTACGAGATGATTCTGAGTATCGCGGACATCCTTATGGCGGGCGGCGAGCCGATGGGTCTATTATGCTCCTAGATCTACGAAAGGTCCGTCCGGCTGAGGAGACGCGTTCCCCTGCTTTAAGCTGTCTGGATTATCATATGGGCATTCCTTATACCGGCAGACAGCGTTCCATTAATGAAGATCGCGATAGTGCAGTATTGGGGTCCAGGGCTCACGAGGAGCCCTGCAAGGTGGCTAATTTACCGCATCTCCGTCTGGGCCGCAGGGAGGGGGACCCCACTTTGGTGGAACCCCCTTCACCCACTGGATTCTAGTCGAGGCAGCCTGGTAATGTATATGCACATGGTGATAATCCTCAGGCGATTCGAGCAAATGATGACATTCCCACCTTTAGACCTGATGAAGATCCTGAAGCTGCAGAATATTCTGACGTCACTCCAGCCACTCAGTGGGACTCCGAGGAGGACGACAAGACCGATTCTGAGGAGGACTCTGAGGACGTGGCGCCAAAGAGAGGGAAGTTGAAAGACTAAATCATAGATACTTTTAGTCTAGCATCAGATCCTTGCATTTTATGATTATGTAGGTAGAATCTTTGTAGTCTGTGCTAAAATGATGCCATCTGATTGGCGGATGATTTGTACCATCTGATATTCTGCCGACATGAGATTTGCATATCTGATAGCTACGATTTGACTGTTGCTTAAATGGTAAAGACAAGAGTAAGAACATCATTCAAGTTTTAACCTAAAAGTATTGCAGTGACTTGCTGTTGAAATATCATATATATATTGGTGAATGTCTTTCCTGTCCTAAAGATAAGGATTTAAGTTACACCATTCTGTGCTCGATAATATCCCGGTGCAGATGGGTTGATTTAAAGCACGCCGCGGTACGCCTTGGGACCCACTTTTACGGGATTTAACGTTGGAATGGTTTACGCTTCTGGTTGGATCCCACACCGTCGTCTCGTATTGGCCGCCTACACGACTTCCTTCACTTCTGCAATTTCTTTCGCTTGTTGTATCGACGACCCTACACGTGTCTTGGTCGCCCCTCGCTATCATCGCTCTCACGTTCCTTGCCTCACTTTGCCCCTATAGTCCTTCTTCCAGATGGTTGCGACTATCAGATCCACCTTGGGCATGGCGTCACGCCGACGCTCATTTGCGACAATTCTTTATTCAGCGGCTGCGCGGCATGCATATACGCCGCAGACACTTGTGACGCCTACGCCGGCAGCAAACTCGGCGGGAGCTACATTTCAAGGTATGGCTTACGTGAGGTCCATTTGAAACAAAAGTGTGAGAAAAACCTTTTATTCGAAAAATAGGATGTCCAAAGGATACCAAACATTTTGCGTACTTTAGGAACCAAATTGGCCTAGGCATCGGAAAGTTATGGTCAATATCCCTCGTTTATCTCCCATACTTAACCATACTTAAGCGCAAACTTTAACTGCCTATATCTCACGATTCTAGAAATTTATACGTTTGTCTCAAATGGACCTCGCGTAAGCCATACCTTGATTTCTTGCAGCTGTCCGCACCCTGCAAAGGGATCATTTCGACGTCAAGGTAGCCAAGGCCGTCCAGCGCAAACTATTCGAGTCCAAGGAGGACAGACTTTCTGGAAGTGAGTCACACGCCTCCGCGCTGCGGAATGCGTTCGTCACGGAGGACCTTGGCGTTGCTGCACTCTTAACCCTGGACAACGCGACCCTGGCCGTGCGCGTGAAGGCGAACGCCTTGCTATTGTCCACCCTCGAGCTCCTGATTCATCCGACGTCACCACCGACGGACTGGATGGATAGCTCGAACTCCGCTTTCCCGTCGGATGGGAAGCGGGTCCTGCTCGAGATTGCACGTCGTTTGCTGCATGCGGATGCCCCATTCCAGGGCCAATCCGATATGCTTGGGGTTCGCGGTGTTGCGAACGCGGACCCACATGACGCCATTAGCGGTTCCAACGTCCGCACGGACGAGATCAACGTTGGACGACGAGAACTTCAACTCGTTTTTTCTTTTGTTCAGGCTGGACAGGACGTTCTATCGGCCGGTGGTGGCACGGCTGCTTCTCCACGACCAGCGAGCCGCGCATGATCTTCTCACAATACAGCAATGGGTTCGGGAATGCTACGCCGCGCACGTGAAGGCGGGCGCCGACACCGGTCTCGCTTCCGCCCTGCGATACACGCAGCCCGTGGGAGACACTTCATGGAGCGCGGCGAAGACGACGCCGATGAGCCCGCGCGACACCGCCCTCGCAGACTACTTGCGGATAATGGTGCTCGCCCTCAAGAGGCAGTTGGCCGCCTTCACCGCCTCCGACGGGTCCGCGCCTTCGCCTCGCGGGTACATCCCGCGTGCGGACAAGCCGGGCCGCAGGATGAAGACCAGGTTTGCTGCCAAGCCCCTTGCCGAGCGAGGGAATTGGCCGCAGGGGATATCGAAGAAGGTGGTGTTTCATCGTGGCACCAGCGCCACCGTGCCGTATTGCCAAAATGCGGCGTGCGCGAAAGGGTGCGCACGACGCTGGCACCGGGACTGTCCGAATGGCGGAAAGGGGGTTCTTGGGCTGGGGATGCTACAACCTGCCGACATACCTTATATACAGTAATCGCTCAGCAATAAAAAATAGTAGCAATACGAAACCGGCTGACGTTGAGGCACGACTTGACGAAATTTGCACTTGAACAAGGAATCCCCTAAAGTTCCCTAAAATGTTCCTAAAGTTTTCCTAAATATGACATTATGACACATAATTAAGTATATAAACTACTGTATGTAAACATTGGGTCCTCCTAAAGTTGCGTAAATAGTGATTGGACAAGGTAAATATATATATATATCCGTATAAATTAAGTTTTAGGGAAATTACATAATATAAACCACTTCCATATTTAGGAAATCTGACGCTTTGCTATTGGTTAGATATTTAGGAAAATCTGATGTACTGCTATTTTATTGGTCCAGTATTTAGGAAACCATGGGCACGGTGCTTTGCTATTGGCTAGATATTTAGGAAAACCTAATATCTTGCTATTTTATTGGTCAATATTTAGGAAACCATAGGCACGGTGCTCTGCTATTGGCTAGATATTTAGGAAACCTAACATACTGCTATGTTATTGGTCCAATGTTTAGGAAACCATATGCACGGTGCTCTGCTATTGGCTAGATGGATAGGAAAACAGAGTTTGCAGCTATTTTATTGGTCCAATATTCAGGAAACCATAGGCACGGTGCTCTGCTATTGGCTAGATGGATTGGAAACCCTAATTTGCAGCTCTGCCATTGGTGCATACTGTATGAGAAACTCCTTCACGGGCTCCACGCACATGCTCCTATACAACGATCAGGCAATTGTGCAATACGTCTGTGAAGTTTCGCTCAACTTACTGGATGATGTTGGAAGCTGACCACGCTGGGCACAATAAGGTGAATCCGGCGGTCCCATTAGTAACTGCCCGTGCGTACTTCATGATAAAGGTGCATGACGTGGTAGTGTTGACTGCCAGGGAGATCAAGAAACATGGCTTTCGTGAGGATGGCGGCACATGGAACGATGAGATTTACACCGTTCTTTTTGTCTACCATCGTTGCCCCTTGCTTTGCGTAGTACTCGTCTTCGACTTCTCTGTATGCAACGACCCGTGCCAGGCGACACACCACCCGCTGTGTTGCAGAGTTGGTCACAAGGTAGTATGCGAGAATTTATGCGTAAGGGTAGCCTGGTGGTAGAACTAGCTCGCCGAACCCACTGACGGTACGAGAGAGAGAGAGAGAGAGAGAGAGAGAGACGTGGTAGGAGATTCGCTTGCGGGTTCGCATGTACTGGGAAGAATGCATCACCTCTTTGTCTAGGGACATCCTGAGGTAGAAGACCATGATTTCATAATCCCCAGGCATTACATGCGCGTAAGTTGACACCAGGCTATCAAGTTGCAGGCGCAGGTTGCATGGAAGAGTTGTGGGAGGTAGGTGCCACCCTGCGCCCAGGAAATAGCAGGGCGCATCCTCATCTTCTGCCGCGGGATCCGTTGCACGGCTGACAGCGGTCTTGCCAAATAACTTCACCGCGAAGGCATACAAGCCGCGCATGTTCGGATTTCTGTAACGGTAGTCGTCTAGGGCCTCGTCGTCACATATAAAGTTCACGATAGCTTCCACAGGCCTGCTTTTCACGTGCGTGTCCTTTGCCACACCCTTCAGACGCTGAATGTCACGCTCCACCCACATCTCCATGGCGGCACCCACCTCACCCAAATAGTGCTCTTGCCGAAACAGGTACACCACTGCCAGCCTCAAGTTGTATGTCAGCAGCAGAGCAGCTTTAATATACCTGTGTTTTCCAGGATATTTGCATGCTCTCGGAGGTGTTTGCGTGCTGCCGCTCTAGCTGCTTCCACGTCCGCAGTAGTCCACCCAGTGTGCGTGCCCGAAGCTCGCACATAGTGTAGCACCCCTCGGCACACCTCAGGTGCTGCCAGGCATCCTCCATCGCCATATTCCATTTTGCGAGTTGATCACAGATCACCAATGGGCTGTAGTAGATGACCCAGTTCAAGACATCCTCCATTGTGTACATGCCTGCCACTCAGGACCAACCTAGGTGCTTTAGTATGAGACAGTGTACGCATACGTCTCCTAACGGCACTCATAGCAAGCTTAACAACGTAAACCGCCTCGGGAATACTACGTGGCACACGTCCCGGCTCTGCCTACTTCGTACACTCACCGAAATATTGCACAATGTCGGTGTACTTGCGTACAGTATGACGTCGTGCGGAGGTTTCACGAGCTTCCCCCGAGCCTGCATGTCGTCCAGAATCGTCTTAGGCAAAGTGAAGGTCGAGTCGGGTACCCCTGTCACTTTGCCCATCAACAGCTTCCAGAATATCTTCACCACCCCGTATAAGACCCAGTGACCGAAGGGGACGGCGTACCCAAGCATGGGGTCGAAGTATGGGATTAGCTCGAGCGCGCCACGCCCGTGCCGTCCAGTAGATTTCGGGGATTCCCCTCCATTAACGGTTCTCGAAACCAACACTGCATGCTCGTCTTTAGAAAGCACGTGAGCAGCTCTTCATCAGCACACACCTCAGATTTCCCCTGCACGGTTGTCATTTGTAGTTTGACCGGCCTGGCATACCCCTTGAAATACATTCCCTTCCCGCCGGGGCCGCTCGTCCCTTCGAACAGGCTGTACGCATCCGCCCGGTAGCTGCCGACTCCCATGAATTGCCCCATTGTGATCCGCATCACCGAATCCGCATGCACCATTCCTAAGAATACTTTCATCGTGTACGTCCTTTTGAGGAAACTGTCGTACACGTCAAATCCCTGTCCAAGGCGTCGCATCTCGCTTTCAAATTGCTCCCATAACACAAGAGGGTTTTTCTCCTTCTGCCGAGGGCCCGGCGTGTGAGCCACAGATTCCGATGTCACGCGTCACGTTGTCGAACCTGCACGCATCCAGTTCGGGTTTGCTTACACAAAAACACATGCTTGGCGTGAAGAGTGGCCATCGCGAACATGATTCCCAATGCACTGACCCACACATCGATAATGTTATCTGATCACACACATGAATATTCCCTCGTGCCTTGAGGTTATGAAGATATCTGGTGGCCTGGTCTCCACATGCCATATGACAAAGGATGGCGCCACGCCAAGATCTTCGGGGAAGACCTTGGCTAATCGGAGATTAGCCGACTTGCACCACCCCATTTATCCCTCACGGCGTGTCCTGCCGCCTTGCATAATGTGACGAATGATGTGTGTGATATTCTATCGACATTCATGTGTGCATCGCCCTTTGCCAATCATGTATGTGTGTGTGTGTATGCGGCTCACTGCATAGCCTACATTCAAGGTTTGTCACCCCATAGGCCTACCCGCGCATCACTGCATCGACATTCTGATTGGGCGTACCGTGATATGCAGATCATCGCACTTAAGCACACCAACGCCCATGGAGTATGACCTGCTCGCAATAAAAGCATTTGTCACTAGATTGATACGAAGGAACAGTGAAATACACCAACCGTGCTGGCCGATGTCGCACCCGATGCCTGAGATCCATAATTGGGCGTCATCCGCCCCGGGTGAGATTACCATCGAGCGGTGCTCCGCATACTCCCACGGATCCCCCCTCTTCGGCTGTAAACGATGCCAGCGAAAGCAAGGCACCTCCGGCGACCTGATCAATGTGTTTGGCCAACGCTGCCATCCAGAAGTGCAAGTCACGTCCCGTTCGGGCATCCCGCCGGGCCCGTTGCTTGCAGAACTCCGGGTCACGCATCCAACGTCGTATAGTACGCTCCGGTGCAAAGTAATAATACCAATCCCGTGGACAGATCTCCTCTCCATGCGCGGTGCGTATGACCTCGAACCGTTTCTCCTTGCACGTACGCAGTGCGACACCCTCGGAGTCCGTTTCCAATACGGTGTCACAGGTTTGGTTCTTGTCCCAAGTAAGATCTCGGATCCTCGCCTGGGGGGTAATGTCGGCACCAATTCACGCATACATGCACCGCATAATCCATGTGCGACCTGGTCTTTAAAAACTTCCGCATTCTATACAGACTTCCAGGAAGATTGCACTTTCCGGGTCCCCCCATGAGCATGATCATGACTTTCAAAAACCTATCAAATGATGGCCTCGACCAATTCTCCGCCCTTCGCAGCTCCATAAAGTAGCAGACCGCCTCACCCACTGTCAAGCAGCCAGCATCCGTATCCCCTACGAATAAGGGGTCATCGGCCGCCGCATCCAAAATAAGCTCCGTTTTCTCAGGCAGGAATGCCTCCAGCTCCGAGGAGGCATCGCTCCACAGATCTTCTTCCTCGCAGTTGTGCTCTTGGAATATCTACATCCAATGGCAAGTGAACACCGAGTGGTCGTGAGCATTAGGAAGCGAGTCTCGAAGGAACCACGTGGCATATCGAAGGGTGGCCATGGGGGGCGTGGCAACTACCTGCTTAAATATACGTGTGACCTGCTCGTCCTCCGCATCCGGGGCGTCCACAGCTGCATCGAGCACTTTCTCCACATTTATTCCGTCGTCCTCCTCGTCTGACTCCTGCTGGTTGTCCATTATACTTGCCAGCTCCTCGTCGAAGAATACCTCCACCTCAGGAGGGAGTCCATGTACACCACAATCACTGTTTGCAGAACTTGGCAGGACCATCACACGATACCGATTGTCCATACCCCCCTCCCCCCCTGGTCCGTTAGCCAGGTTTTAATCCCTGCCAGCAAATCTTTTTCGGCAGCCGGTATAGGGCCTCGACATTCTGCAGGGAGGTCACGCACCGCACGCATTGTTGTGCTTCGTATGCTGGTGTGGGCTTCTCTGCTCCGCTGCACAATTCGCATTAGCTCGTCCTCCGTGAACGTCACCGATGACCAGCACTCCTGTGTTCCTGCGCAGGTGCCAAAACTCAACACGCTTGCAGGATATATTAGTTACATTCAGCTCACTGTCGACATGATTGACTCTTTTTGTAATCAAAGCGCCCCGCTCCCTGGCAGCACAGTCAGCAGTTAATTTAATGCAATTCCAGTTAGTTCAAAATACAGTCGTCAGGCTCAAATGTTGTCCTTCCTATTCTCAAACGAAAACTAAACTCTACGGGTTCCAATTTCTGCTCAAGGACAGGCTGCTTCCCCACGGATTGGTAAGCACTTTGCAGTGTATTCATTTTGATTCGAATCATATAGCCTGCTGGCAGGCGGCCAACTCCATGTGTGGAAGGCACGGCGTCAAGGTGCGTGATATATAAACTACTGACAACTGTTCAGACTGCTCCAGGCCCGACGCCTTTCTTGTCTTTCCGCACAGGGCTATGGCGTCCAAAAATGCCGTGTGCGCAGCGCCGGAATCCGGTACATGCCGAAGTTGCTACGGCACTCTGCCACGTTCAAAGCGCCACGTTCTATGCCAGCCTCGTCCGTCCACGCGACCTCGTAGTTCCGTTTCACTGAGATAGCCGGAACGATTTTCATATTCATGTCAACCAGCTCCTCCAACGTCCAGGACTCCACCTTAAAGTCGCTGTGAAGAATGCTGTAGCCGAACCTTGCCAGTGGCTCCACCGTGCCTTCTTCATCTCCATCGTCCGCCGCCACTAGGTGGCATCGCATTATCGCCGGATGTCCCATCGTGCGCCAATGTGATGCTGCGCCGATGATCTTGTGTTCGATCACCGTTTGTCCCACGTAGACATCCACTTCTCGCTCTGTACCCTCCTTATCGTTCACCACGGCCCCGAAATAGTCACCAAACGTGGTATGCGAATCGGTCTCGAACGCTTCGAATGCCTCATCGGTGTGGACTTTTACCATACACTTTCGTTTTGCCGTCGCGGTCATCGACATTCTCTTCGTGAGTAGCCCCCTTCCGGTTCGGATCACTTTGCACATGCCATCCTCGTCGTCATCGGCATCCTCCGCCATGCTTTGCCCCGTTCGGGCTGCACGGTTGGGGCGCGGTGCAACAGATGCTGCCGCTTCCTGCGTGTTCGGCTGAGACGCACTCACTTTGAAAGCAGCATTCAGAGTCGCACACTTCTTTGCGCGCTTTCGCAGGTCCTTAGTCCACTGCTCCCGCATCTCCTTCAGGGCGTCCTTCTGCCATCCTTCCGTTCCATGTTGCGTTCCAAGTAGTTTAAACCCGGGCATTGGTACCACCTCGAAGACGGCCTGGGCTGTCATGTGAACTCGTTTGCGAGTCTCCCGCGCTACGCGCTGCACGTGCTCAACCAATACCTTCTCATCCAAATGCTGAACTTGCGGGAGTAGCGCTTCTGCTTTTCCCGCATCAAGTCTTCGTATACTGTTTGAACCATACCGAATGCTACGCTCAGCTTGCGCTTGATACCTGACACCGCAATAAGCAAACCCCCCGCCAGCGCTCGCTCGCTGCTCCATCGGCGATGCAGGTACGAATATATGCAGGTATGCATCCATGTATGTGTACAGGCGAGTGGCACACATGGATGCGTCACCTACCAGCCATCGTGTTCTCCCTCTGCTCGTGTGCTGTTCATATTGCGTCAGCTCCGGTGTCCTTGCTTTACGTCGAGGCGCTGTTGCCGTTAGTGGCGCTCCTGGTGCGGAGCGCACTCCTGGGATACCCCGTTGCGGTGTCCCGGCAGCCTCTGGTGCTGGTGCAGTAACCGTGGCGTGAGTTCGTGGGCTCCGTCGAGGCGCTGTTGCCGTTAGTGGCGCTCCTGGTGCGGAGCGCACTCCTGGGCTACCCCGTTGCGGTGTCCCGGCAGCCTCAGTCTTTGGTGCGATAGAACCGTGGCGTAGTGAGTTCGTGGGCTCCGTCGAGGCGGGCGTTGCCGTTAGTGGCGCTCCTGGTGCGGAGCGCACTCTGGGCTACCCGTTGCGGTGTCCCGGCAGCCTCTGGTGCTGGTGCAGTAACCGTGGCGTGAGTTCGTGGGCTCCGTCGAGGCGCTGTTGCCGTTAGTGGCGCTCCTGGTGCGGAGCGCACTCCTGGGCTACCCCGTTGCGGTGTCCCGGCAGCCTCTGTGGCTACTACCCGATGGTCCTTACGGTAGGACCTAGAACGCTGTAGGTCCTACCATAAGGACCACTTTTTTAATAATTATTTAGGGTGCCCTATTGGTATCGTGAATGGCTACCCTCCGGTTTATGGCATATTTAGGGCTTGAACTCAGTCCCCTCTTTCCCACTTGCCGAGTTTTAACCCAAGCGGCATGCTACACTACCCGTATTAGGCATGGGTAGCGTAAAAATTCGTCGAGAACTTTTCTAAAGCCAAAAATATCTTAAAATAATAGCACATCTTTCATAAAATTTCGCCGACAGACTACGTAGGCTGAGCATGCGTCCAATGATCCAGCAGCACCGTAGCATTATATACAATCATGTTTAGAATAGAGCACAAGTCGATCACCTCATAGCGGACATCTAGCTGCACCCCAATCAACCTGTCCCATCATTTTTAGTCAAATGTCATAAAATTCAAGGGTCAATTTTGGCTTTGGTCTGAAGTCGGGGATGCTATATTGAATGCGCACATGCCGCTTACACACTATTACCTCGCTATTGTCGCCATATAGACACAATAATTGAATTTTCGAGCCATCTGCATAGGCAGAATGTGCGATATTTTGGCGTGTATTCATCGTTGAGCCGGACGAAGGGCATTATTATTTTTGGCGATTTAGTGCCTTTTCCAGCTTTGACAGCCAATGCTGCTTCACCCACTATTTTGAGGGCCAAGATGAACTCGGGTGGAATTTTTGACAAGACACTACGGAAAGAGCAGCTCGAGAACTTGACGACGCAGGTCTCGAAATTTTCGTAGGACCTATTGTGAAGCGGATAGCCGGGCTTAAATGCAGGTCCTTATGGTAGGACCTAGTTTTTTTTGCTGAAATTTGAAAAAAACATCGCCAAAGCGTGTGCAATTTAAGCACTCCAAACTAAGGTCACCCTATGCATGCACCCACAACTTGAAAAATTCATTTGACTCATAAATAGGATGGGTGATCGCACGTTGAACCAATTAAGTGATGTTTATGCGAGGAAACACATTTGCGCGTAGGTCCTTACGGTAGGACTTTGAATTTGGGTAGTAGCCATCTGGTGCTGGTGCAGTAACCGTGGCGTAGTGAGTTCGTGGGCTCCGTCGAGGCACGGTTGCTGTTAGTGGCGCTCCTGGTGCGGAGCGCACTCCTGGGCTACCCCGTTGCGGTGTCCCGGCAGCCTCTGGTGCTGGTGCAGTAACCGTGGCGTGAGTTCGTGGGCTCCGTCGAGGCACGGTTGCCGTTAGTGGCACTCCTGGTGCGGGGCGCACTCCTGGGCTACCCCGTTGCGGTGTCCCGGCAGCCTCTGGTGCTGGTGCAGTAAGGGATATCATCAAGTCCGGGCGTTTTTCTCGGACTCCTATGTTGAACGCCTGCACCGCCTGTATGTCACTGTTTTGACGCATTTCCGTTGTCGTGCCCTTCGGGCCCAGATTACGTCGGTTGTTTAGACGTCGAATAATCTTCGTCTTTGCAGTGGCTTCATCCAGCTCGGGATGCAGCTCTCCCAGCCCCTTCACACACATGTCGAAACGCTCTTGGACCGCGGGGTCCTTTACCCAATACGCACTCGTGGTTTTGTCCACAATCTGCTTAGCCATCACGTCGAATGCCACGGGGCATTTCCGTATGCAACATTCTACTTTCATATGTGGACCGTTTCTCACACGTTTCCTTCCTGATTCGACCACCCGAGTGCCTCATCATCAGGGTATGTATTCGTAAGATCGTCGAGGGGATCACGTGGGAGGAGGGGGGCTTGTTCAAATGTAGTGCACACCATGTGACCAAAGACATCGCATGAGAACAATGTACCTTTTGCTGCCTTCTGTTCGGCTCCCTCCGCCGGCTGCATACTTGTCGCTTCAGGAATGCCATCGCCCGCCTTCTGCTGCGGCGGTTCCGTCTCCGGCGCGCTCGTTCGTGGGGTCTAGCTTGGCGCGAACTGCACATGCCGGGTTTCGTGGGCACTACCCCTGCTTGATGTCCGATTGCCTTTGTACCCTGCGAGGCCGCATCACGTATCATATGTTCAAATGTTGGTGTCTACTATTTACAAATACGTAAGACGCAGGCCATATACTATAATATGTTCAAATTTTGGTGTCTACAATTTACAAATATGTAAGACGCAGGCCGTATCATATAATATGTACAAATCTTGGTGTCTACTATTTACAAACGTACGTAAGACGCAAGCCGTATCATATAATAATATGTTCACATGTTGGTGGCTACTATTTACAAATACGTAAGACGCAGGCCGTATCATATAATATGTACAAATGTTGGTGGCTACTATTTACAAATATGTACATAAGTATACCGTGATGTCGCACACAACACAACGCTGTCTACTGGTGTGAAACTTGAGTTATACCGTTAATGAATTCGGCATTATTTAACACCACTGCACACCGATGCAGGAGATCCATATGTCCGTCTAGCGTGGCTGCCAAGCAGGGCTCTTCATGAATACTTTGATTAGATTTGATTAGTTTTAAAATGCTTAAATCATAATTTGATTAGTACGGCGAAGGTCCGAATCATGACTTGACTAGTACCGCGATCGTCCAACTCATGACTTGATTAGTACGGGGTTGGTCCAAATCATGACTTGATTTTTAGGAAATAAGGCCTAATCAAATCAAAAATCATGATTACTAGTGTGATTAGTACCCATATTTCGAATTTTCGATTACAATCAATCAATCGATCAATCAATTAAAATCCGAGGGGCAATTTACACTCAATATGCGGTGAACGTTTTAAGTTCAATTCACATTGCATTCATTTCCCGCGATAGGCCGTGCGCAAGCACGTGGGAGGCTTCTCATCTCCGGAATATTTCTCATCTCCACTATCACATTCGCGTGACGCGTGACTCCGGAGTATTTCTCATCTCCGGAATATTTATCATCTGATCTTGATCTAGGGGTTTCTTCAACACCGGAAACTGTTGGACGGCAAGTGTTTGCTGCTTCGATGAGAGCTCTTTCTTCCGTCGGCCCATATTGTCGGTATGATGTCTGCTGAATGAACGAACCAGTAGTGTTGCCGGAAGCTGAAAACGGCTTTGCGGGGGAGTGCAAATTGTGGGCTGTCGAACAGACCTGACGCAACGAATAGATGGCTAGAACTGGAACTGCGTCAGTCCGTTGGGCGAGATCGGTCGGGTGGCGCGGGAAAATCGTGCATAGTAATCACGTTTCGAATCAAGTCATGATTTATAGGCTCGCGACGAAATCATGACTTGATTCATAGGAAAGGGTCCAAATCATGACTTGATTAGTACGGTAGGGGTCCAAATCATGGCTTGATTAATAGGAAATAAGGCCTAATCAAATCAAAAATCATGATTACTAATCCTATTCATGAAGAGCCCTGCTGCCAAGTTACCCGGCTCAACGTTATGCAGGGTCCTGTATGACACACACGCGTCTTCCACGATGACAACACTGTATCCCAATTGCCGGCACCGCCGCAAGGGTCGTGTGCATCACACACTGTGAGCCATACGCCCCCATGATGACAATTCCTGTCGGTGTTGGGTGTTGGGAAGACACTGCATCTCGCACGTTTCTATAGCAGGACTCGTGAGATATCACTAGAACAAGGTTTTTGCTTAAGTTTGCTTAAGTTTTCTTAATTTTGCTTAAGTCGGTATAAAACGGTAGAATTATATACCCGATGACATAGGAATGTCACCAAGCCCGCTTCAGGATGCCCCAGGGTTTCACGCGAGAGCCCCAGAATGACTGGCGCGATGCCAGGAGATATGACTCGAAGAGGCTGGGTTTGTAAAAGGCCAAAGATTTGTCTGGCAGTCGACGATGAGTAATTATACACCGCTGAATCAGTCGAGGTATAAAAGTTTGTGGCAACCTGATTCGCGAAGGCTCGCGTGCACTATAAATATGTCAGGGAATGTCGTGAATGGGGAAAGCCTGTCAGTGGTGTAGTCCAATCAAGATCGCGATCGTCATCATACCCACGCATGCGACATATATACTGTACATAATAAATACTTGGAACACTCGATTTCAAATCAGGCGAGGGTTTAAACTGCGGCGGGCGGGGCTTATTCTTTCTTTCGAAAGAGAAGGTTTTTTACCACCTTCCCTTTCCGCCCTAGTAGAAATTTTGAAGTTTGAATATATAATAAACATGGCGTCTTCTCCTCCCGCACGTGCGTTCGGCAGCAATCGCGCAGCAAGACTCCTTGCTGCGGCGGGACGCTCCAACGGCGGGGGAGATCCATCGGTGAGAGCTTCAGTTTTAATTTTGTGAAACAGCATGGTCTTAGACCGACGTTTTGCGTTGGCCGTGTTTTGCGTTTGTTTTCTCCCCCCACACAGTCGGGTTATCGGGTGTGCAGGTTGTGGGCCAAGCTGCCCAAGCCGGTGCAGCAGCCGCGTTGGACCTGAATAAGGACGTCAACGAGGAGCCCGTGGGTGAAGAAGGCGGCGCGCCTGAAGAGCCTGCAGAACCGACGGTGAGTTTTCTGCGTTTCCTGAAACCGTTTGTATATCTTGAACTTAATTTATGTCACACGTTCCGCCGGCAGAGGTTGCTTAAAAAGAGACGTGCGGAGACCACTTGTCTTGTTCCACTTGTGTTGGTGTCTGCATGGTGGTCAGCTCAGGAGTACTGCTTCGACCGGCCGGTAAGGTTACAGGACGAATGGTTTTTTTTTCCCCCGACCATGTGCCGGTGGGTCGGGAGCGGCGTGCGCGTGGCCTGATTCAAGGCTCGCTGCGCGCCCCCTGTACCCGTGGCTACTCGTCTGCAAGGCATCTTCTTTGTGGATTACAGCCGGTGGGTTAGAAGAGGCGTGCGCGTGTCCTTGTTATTCAAGGCTCGAGGCGCGCCCCCGGACCCGTGGCTCGGTTGAAACGGTGTGAGGACAGCTCCTCTGACACGCGACCAGAAGGGGGTGCGGTAGGTACAATGTATGTGGTTGTTTCGGGTTGGTGCGGCAGACCGTGGGCGCATGTGGGTAGGGCACACTGAATATATATGGTGCGGTGTGAGGACAGCTCCTCCGACACGCGACCATATGGGGGTGTGGCCTGTAGCATGTATGTGGTTGTTTCGGATCGGTGCGGCGGACCGTGGGCGCATGTAGGATGGGCACACTAAATATATATGGTGCGGTGTGAGGACAGCTCCTCTGACACGCGACCATATGGGGGTGTGGCCGGTAGGATGTATGTGGTTGTTTCGGGTCGGTGCGGCGGAACGTGGGCGCATGTGGGTAGGGCACACTGAATATATATGGTGCGGTGTGATGGATCCTTAGGGGCTCCATGTGATAGTGGGCGGTACCGTATGGGCGACGGTGTGCATCATGTTGGCAAGGCGCCCGGTTGTAGAAGGTTGGGATGTTCAATATGTGGGGACAACTCCCCGGGCACGCGCCTGTAACCCGAGGTATGTTTTGTGGTGGGTTGTTGTGGATGCCCATGGGTCGGGAGTTGCGTGTTAAGAGGGTTGTTGGCTCACGAGATCGCGGTCCACTATCCATAGCGTTCTCATAGGCCGCTGGCGCTGGGGGGGTGGGAAGGTACCCAACTCGATGAGAAAAGCTGGCTGACCTGGAATCTACGGTTTTCTTAAAGGTGAGTGATTACTGTATGGTGGAAGGGGGGCGGGGACGTGAGTATGGTATCTTGTGGCGGGTATCTTGTATCCATCACAGCTCTCGATCACCGCCCGTGACAGCTCTGTCATGGGCAGTGATTTGCAGTGATTTGGGTGCTTGGGGGTCACACGTCTCGCCGTATGCCCCCCAACACGGCCCACAATCACTGACCGTGACAGCTGTGCCGTGGGCAGTGATTTGAGGGGTGCATGGGGGTCACACGCCTCACCGTATGCCCCCCAACACGGTCCGCATTCATTGCCTGTGACAATTGTGTCATGGGCAGTGATTTGAGGGGTGCTTGGGGGTCACACGCCTCACCGCCTTATGCTCCCCCACACGGCCCACAAGCACCGCCTGTGATAACTATGTTATGGGCAGTGATCTG
>LGRX02005045.1:0-41573 GCA_001247695.2 Cymbomonas tetramitiformis
GCGGTCCACCTGCGCCTGCAGCTCCTCCACCTTCTGCGCGGAGCTCGCGGCCACTGTGCGCTCCACTTCGCTTTGCTCCTCCAACTGCGCGGCACCGCTCCTTGCGCCCCCCTGAGCCATGCACAGGTGCGCCTCTGCAAGCTGCGGGCGGCACGGCAGCCTTTTGCCACGTCGACCTCACCACCGATTGCTGTACCGCAATCCCGGGCGAGGACGCTGAGAGGTGTCGTGAAACGGGGAGAGGTAGGGGGAGGGAGGGTTTTGGTACCTCTGTGCGAACAGCTTCCATGTCTTGAATGCGAGTAGATGCCCCCTGAGGCGCAAGGGCAGGAGGGGATCGGCCAGCCCTGAGTTAGTGCTGCCTGTCGCAAAAGCGCGGCTCCTCGAGGGGGCGCCGGCAGAGGCAGCAGAGGTGAGCCCGGCGGAGCACGGCCCACGGAGCCCGCAGCCAGGTCGGAGGCCCCTCGGCGCGGCGTGTCCCGGGATGACACGGGCGGGGTGCGATGTGCGATGGAGGCCAGGGCGGCTCAGGCACTGTGCCAGGTCAGCTCAAGGTGCCTCAAGCTAGTGGCGCGCCGTCGTGAACCCGCGGCCTGTTGGAGCGTGCGCACGGGCCTAATAAGGACTAATCGGGGGGTGAGAGATCGGGGGAGCAGCAGGAGGGAGGGGTGTGGGGGATACATGCGGTGTGTGCAGGAGAAGTAAAGAGGGGCAGCCGGGAGCTGCGGGTGCAGGAGGGAGAGGGGTGAGAACGACTTCTGATTGGGCGGCGCGTTTGCCGGAGATGAGAGGGAGTGCGGGTGTCATGGGTGCAGAGATAACGCATGATTGATGGGAGACGTTGTAGGCATGCGCGGTGTTGGGAGGGTATAGCGAGGTGAGGAGGCACAACAGGAGGCGATCGAGGCGCAGGAAGCGGGGGAGGCAGATCAGGTTTGTGTGAGGGGTGGGAACAGGCGAGTGCCACGTGGGTGCCGTGGCACAGTGCACCGCACAAGCGCACACCTGCATGTCGATGACGGCACCCTCCAGCTGACGTAAGGCGGCCTCACGCGCGAGTTCGCTCTCTGGACACGTCAGAGTGGCCGTCTTCCCATCAGCGGACGTCTCAAGCCCCTCATTGGGAGCTTCCACAAATCCGCAGCTTCACCTCCAAGGCATATGCAGCCGCCCCACTAGCACAGGCAAGGCTACAGCCTTCGCCAGCCTGCCTCAATTGCAACAAAATTACAGCAGCATCGAATTCTGAGGCTCCCCATGAAGTGTGACCGAGCCTGCAGAAGGCTGTGTTCGCAAAACAGGAACTATCAACCGCGAAGGTGAGTCAGGGAGTACCTGAGGCCTTCCTGCAGATGCTGTGAGCATCTCCACGAAGCTGCTCAAGCTGCTCAACCACAGGCCACAACCGAACACTCGGGGGTTTAGGGGGTATGTAGGCAGGCAGAGAAAACGCCGCATTCAGGGCAGCACAAGGGGCTGCAGCAGATAGAGCGAGGGCGAGAGACAGAGAGAGAGAGAGAGGACCGCCACGCTTGAACAATTTGCTGCGTTTCGAATGCTGCTGCGCAGGCGATGGACGAAGGAGCTGGCGAGGGAAGGATGCAGGTGGGCAGGCGACGCCGAGGCTGAACGACTTAGGGCACGTAGAAACGCTTTGAAGGCAAATCTCGGGAAAAGTCAAAAGAGGTGGTCAGAGTAGGACTCTTCGGTAAGCTGGCTCAGGGCGGACAACGGCCACAGGGCACGCCGGAGCGTGCCTACTCACCAGGTCGGAGATGTCCGTCAACTTCATCCGTGCTGCCTGAAAGCGCTGGATGGCGCGCAGAGACATTTTCTTGCGCGTCGTGGCGCTCATCTGCGGACGCCATCGACCAGGTTGCTCAGGGCAGTGCGCTTGAGGGTTGCCTAGGCTACCCACAGGGCTCCGTGCAGGCAGAAGAACAGTATGTGGCAGCTAGATCTACAGAGCTATCATAACTGCAGCCACGCGGTGCAGAATCATTGGACAATCTCAAGCTTGAAACAGTTCCCTAGCGTTTGTAGCTCTGCTTGTGCTTCTGCGTTCATTATCTTCACCTAGCAGTTCGAAGAGTTGGCGAACGTGAGCTTTGGTCCGCTTGCTGAACGAAAGGGTCCGGGGATCCACAGAAAATATGTGCCGTTTGCTTTAAGCTTGCTTGACGAATATCCGGTGAGATTGGAGCAAGTATACCGCGGCTCATAGTCGGCACTGCCTCGCACTTTGACTTGCGAACGGCCACGCTCGCACGAGGAGCGCGAGCGATGTAGCGCATATTCGCGCGAAGTATTTTGTGCTCACCAGCTGTGCTTTGATGCCACCTTCTTTTTCCGGGGTAGCCGCTCGTTGCGCCTCGGCTAGAGCTTCGTTAAGCTCGGCAATCAACTGCCGGTCACGTGATCAACCGACAGTTAGCTGAGTGTCGAGGCATTGTCCCTAAGGTCTAGCGATGTGAAGCCGTACTTTCAGTTACCAACGCGTTTTGCCATCGGACTATTGAAGCAAGCGAATGCAGTTCGAACCGCTGCAGGAATATCGGGGATACGCTTTGTGGACTATACGCTGGAGTCTGGGTTTGGAGCCCCAGAGTCACTCTTCAGAAATACAATTCCCCAGGTTAAGAGCAGATACAAAATAAGTTTGTTCAGAACTACCTCTGAGAGGCTTAGCCAGGCATCGTCGAGACGCGTTTCCTCTTGAAGTGTGCTGTACTCTTCTCCATCATTCGCCTGATCTGATTCTCGACCTGCAGCGCTATACATTGAAGTGTTCGAGCGAAGAACATCTACACCAGAGCTTGACTGAGACATTCTGACGGCTTGTCTAAGAACCTTCAGTTGGAAGGCAGGTTTCAGAGTTCAGAGGTAAAATGGGTCATCTGTGAAAGAGCTGAGCTAGAGACAGCGCGTTTAAGAATAGGCGGTGTGTGCATGTGCCCATATCAGGTGCACAGCATAGTCTCTTTTGCTATATTTAATCGTCTGCGTTGAATACCAAAGTTCCGGCCATTACTCCTGCTACGAACTCTCTCTCTTGCATAACTCTCCGGAAAAGATTCCCGCATAAACTCGAAAGCGAGTAACAGCTGAACAGCGAGCGTAACACGATGAAGAATCCTCGCAGATGAACAGATGAGCCACGAAGTCGAATTCAAACAATTTGCATATAATTGAAGAATATGAATAAAGAATTTGAAACATCCCATCGCGAATCGGATAGAAATACTTGTATCGAAGGCTGGTCGATCTAAAGATCTTCACAAGCCCTACAAGTACTTCGCGAGCGAGTCTGTGACATGACAGTCCTAGACTACTCGGCACGGTCGATCTCAAAAAAGAGATCTCCACTAGGCCATCTGACCGTAAGATCATGTGTGCGACAGTGCTTTTCTTTTTGCATCCCAACACGCCATGCGATAACGCGTGGGTGGCGTCGCGGTAAATGTACGCGACTGCAGTGGCGCTGGCGCTGTCATCGTTAGCGTCTGGCGATCGTGAGATCGGAAGTTCGTCTGTGTCGCCCGTTGGGATTCGCGCTTTGCTGCTGCTGATTAAGTAAGGTAATTTGGCCAGGTTCCAAATCATAAGTTACTAGGCGGATCGATCTCAAAAGGAGATCTCCACTAGGCCATCTGACCGTAGGATCATGTGCGCGACAACACTTCGCTTTTTGCATCCCAACATGCCATGCCACAACGCGAGGGTGGCGTCGCGATAAATGTACGCGACTGCAGTGGCACTGTCATCGTTAGCGTCTGGCGATCGTGAGATCGGAAGTTCGTCTGTGTCGCCCGTTGGGATTCGCGCTTTGCTGCTGCTGCTGATTAAGTAAGGTAAGTAAGTAAGGTAATTTGGTCCGGTTCGAAATCATAAGGAGCAGAGGTCTAGGCGGATCGATCTCAAAAAGAGATCTCCACTAGGCCATCTGACCGTAGGATCATGTGCGCGACAGTGCTTCGCTTTTTGCATCCCAACATGCCATGCCATAACGCGAGGGTGGCGTCGCGATAAATGTACGCGACTGCAGTGGCACTGTCATCGTTAGCGTCTGGAGATCGTGAGATCGGAAGTTCGTCTGTGTCGCCCGTTGGGATTCGCGCTTTGCTGCTGCTGATTAAGTAAGGTAAGGTAAGGTAATTTGGTCCGGTTCCAAATCATAAGGAGCAGAGGTTCGATAAGGAGCAGAGGTATAGAAGACTCCTAGGGAGGAGAAAGGGGGGCAATCCCGGGGGGTCAAACCGACCCCCCCCCCCGGACTTGGGGAAATGCTAACATTGTGTACCCGGGGGGTGACCCTTGGGATTTGAGGGTTACCCTGGACCGAGATTTCTCGTAGTACCAGAAAAACTTAGACTTTGGATTTGCGTCTACTACCGTCCGCACATGTAAAAAAATGGGTCCGTTTAGGCCCTACCGTCTGCCCATCTCTTGTGCGTGACGAAACGGATAATCAGGGTGTGTATATATATAAGTGATATATATACACCGCGGAAGCAGAAACACCGTGTTGGGTGCTCGTGATAACATAAACTAAAACTAGAAAGGCATTTACGGGCTATCTAGTGAAGCACGGAGCGGGGCGGGCATTGCAAGGCCCGGTATCGGACTTATGGCAGGTATCGATACGATTCGTTTTCGATAAGTCAAGATTTGTTCTCGACAGATACCGATAACCAGCTGGGAATTATCGACAGATAACGATAATCCAACACAGATTATCGACAGATAACGATAAATTAAAACTCAACATCGACAGATATGATATATCTATTATTCAAGCTGTTATCACGATATTGTCATCACCCGATATATCGATATGATATCGGAGGGTTATACAGTTTAAAGCCGCATTTGCACTTTACAGGGTGTTCATGGAAGCCATGAGGGAATGTTCCAAGGTACCCTCCTTTAACACCTCAAAGACGAAGTCCCTTTTGCACTATTGACGATCGGCTTTTATGCGGTATCAGGCATAACTTGATCATACGACCTTGAATGATGGCATATGAAGCATCTATGTTTAGTAGACTCAAATTGCGACCTAGTGGTATGTCGCACATGCCCCTTACATCCAAGGTTGGCAATTCAGATTTAGAATCGGAATTCAGAGTTCAGATCGGAATTCAGATCGTAACGTAATTCAGACAAATTCATATGAAAATACGGTTTAAGCCTATTGGAGCCATAATACGAACAACCAGCACGAGGCGCGCGGCAAGAGCCTGGCACGTAGGGACTGATGTGAGATGAGACTTTCAGCCCCCCCCATAAGGTGGGGGGCAGTCACACTCTCTCTGATCACCCCTTGACCCGAGGTGCCATGTCAGCTTGCTCCCGTGTCACCGTTCCGTGATAATAAAACCCCAAAGTTATGTTATTATCTCATCTTAGTCTGCAGTGAATTGTGGTGTCACTCCCTGCTAGTGCTTCCGTCAGTCTAATATATAATATATATTAGCCTTTTCTATCATGGACCTACGATAGGTCCCGAGGGACCTTCTACAACACTACAGGCCTTGAGGGAGCAGAGGGACCCGTGGTGAAATGGCTTGAGATGAAATGTATGAGCCGGGGGTTTAGGGTTTAGGGCATAGGGTTTAGGGATTGTGTAGCCTTAAACCCTAATTCCTAAACCCACAGCTCGTACATTTCAGGAACTGTGGGTTTAGGGTTTAATGGGTTAAACTCTAAACCCTGAACCCACAGCTCCTACCGTTCAGCTCAAGCTATTTCACCACGGGTAAACCCTTAAACCTAAAACCTAAAACCCTAAATACGGCAGTAGGTGTGCTTGTCAAGGAAACCCCAATTCGAAACCCTAATTCGCGAAACCCTAATTCGCAAGTCCCGAAATATCATCCTATGGGTCATGGCCGCATCCTAGCATGTTGGGGTGCCCTTGGGTGCACTCAATTCGTCGTATCGAGGCGGGAATGGCCTCTTAAATGAATACCAGGTCCGTTGCGGGGCCTCGAAGACCTCCAGAGGTCTCCACCGTGTGACCAGAGGCCGTGATCGTAAGTCCCAAACGATCGTATATGGATCATGAGGACATCCTAACATGTTGGGGTGCTCTTGGGTGCGTCCAATTCATCGCACGCGAGGCGGGAATGGCCTCTTAGATGAATACCAGGTCAGTTGCAGAGCCTCGGAGACCTCCATAGGTCTCCAAAGTGTGACCAGAGGTCGTGGTAAGTCCCAAAAGATCGGCTATGGGTCATAATGGCATCCTAGCATGTTGGGGTGCCCTTGGGTGCGTCCAATTCATCGCATCGAGGCGGGAATGGCCTCTTAGATGAATACGCCACTCATATTCCGACATATTCAGGTTATTCGGACAATTACGTTCAGATTTCGACATTCAGATCGGAATTCAGATCGGAATTCAGATGACTTGCCAACCTTGCTTACATCCCGTATACCACCCGTTACGTGCGCTCAAAGTACAGAGATTTTTCTGTAAACTGTCAACTTTAGGACTATCCGTCCTGAGCAAGTATCCCACGTTCTCGATAATGCTCCCCATGTTGTGCACGTCAAGGAAGTCCTTAGAGTCCAGATGTTTAGGGATACGTCGAAAGTGTGGCAGTCGGGTGGTCCACTGCGTCATGCCATCGATGATCACCGAGGCATACTTATGCCAAGTTTTGTTCATGGCAATGCTCTTGGTCATATTCGCTTTACGACCATGTTTGTAGAACTTCTGGCGCTCCGCTCGTGCGATTGCATGATGTTTGTTGAGAGGCCCGTTGTATTGCGCTGTGCAAGATACACAAATTCGGGTCAGTGAACAAATTACATGAGCATATAAACACATCACAAAGCTATTCAAGAATTTTCACCTTTTTGAGATTTGGTTAAGCCTTCCTTCAATAACTTGAAGGACGCGCAAACATCGCAGTGAGCCAAAATCGGTTCACCGATGGAATCTTGAGCCAAGAGTTGCAATCTTCGTCAAATACTTTGTAGAAGTAACTAAGAGAGATCTTTTTGCTCTCCTCATTCTCACGCAAGCCCTCGATGTACTCGTCCCACAGCTCTTCGATGGTCAAACCATCCGAAATGTGAATCTCGGCTTTGTCAGGTTGGGGTTGTCCGTATTCGTCGGCGTATTTCTTGATCCATGCGACGACCGACTCGCGTTTCATGGAAATCTTGTGGTTGTCCTCCTCGTACGTCAATCCATGAACAAACGTGTGTCGGCCCTCGAGCACGCGTGTCCGACAGTCGTGAAGATACCCGTAGTTGATGCCGTAAGCCATATAGTAGAACTTAAAGCACACCTGTTACAAAACAAAAGACACCGTCACTCAAAAATTATTAACAAATTATCCAAGGAAACGCATAAGGGTTTTTATAGGTTGGCTGGATCTAAGACGCTTAGGAGACACCCCCAACACTGCACGTCTGCAGGCGGGACGGCCGTCGCATGCTCGTCAGCACTCTCCAACCACGCCTTAAATCTGCGCAACCTAGACCCTCAGTGGGAATTGAACCCACGAGTGCGAGGTTCATAGCCTAGCGCCGTACCAACTCGACCAATGTCGCGAATGTGTACATATCGTAAATTTAGAAATTTATCATACAATATTCCACATTCCTGTGATGGACAATAGTACACAATCTATCACAAGGTCCAAGAAAAATTTCGCTTTGGCCAGAGGCCGTTCATTAGCTAATGAACGGTTCCCGCAGCCAAAGTGTCTATGTGTGAGTCGCGCCTTGGCCAGAGACCGTTCATTAGCTAATGAACGGTTCCCGCAGCCAAAGTGTCTATGTGTGAGTCGCGCCTTGGCCACAGACCGTTCATTAGCTAATGAACGAGTTCAAAAATAAAGATACCTGCTTCTTGGCCAAAAAGTATTTGAAGTCGAATTTATCTTCAGATCGAAAGCTATTTTTTAGCAAGTCCTTCACGAAGTATTCCTTCCTATCTTTTTGCGACATGCTGAAAATGTTTTCGCGAAAAGACTTAATATCTGTCGATGAGAAAGATAGACAACAGTGCGACTTGCAATTGCACTTAATGGTTTCTGCCATTGATATACTGTCAGCCTGCAAACGTCGCTGCTTGATACTAATTACGCCTTCATATTTCTTCTTGCGTATGTCGGATTCGTACGGTTTGCGCACAACAATCTGCTTGTTTACTTCACCGTTCAAACACCGAAGAGTGTCTCCATTAAGCAAGTCTAAACTTGTCTCTGAAAATTTTGTATCAAGTCTGCTTTTTATCTGATTTAAGTCAATTTCGCGCAAAGCGCGTGTCCCGGAAACGCGTGAAGAATTAGAGCTAACTTCCGAGCGATCTAGACGTCAAAGGCGCGTTCCAAAGGACCATTTGCGTGTTTGCGCTCGGGGCTATGCTTGGAATTGGCTCCTGATCAAAGAAGTCAGCCCCTATTTCCATAGAATCCTCAATAACTATTATCGGGCACGGTTTGCAGATAATCTCGCAACCCTCATCAAAAGGAATAGAAAACATATTTTCGTCAAAATTAGCCGGCATTAGCTTATGAAGCCGTTTTTTACGTTCTGAAAATGATATGGACTTGCGAGTCAACAGAGAATTTCTATCTTTTTGGATCGATCGATTCTCGATTTCAGCGCAAATGACACCAGGATATCTTCGAATCATATCCTTGATCTGAACAGACCGAATCAGGAAGCGACAGCAAATGTCATTTCGTGACAAAAATTGTCATCGATATTTGACATGTCATTTTTAGCCGTCAGAAATGACTTACAATATTTTGCTAAAGTTACATCACTTTTTCAAAGTGCCTTCACACACACCTTTTTCACAGTTGACAACCAATTTCTCTCATTTCAGTATGGCGACAGCAGAAACATTTCAAGCACTGAGAGGGATTTATGTTTTCCAAGACTATCTCCGCAAGAAGTGGAGCATTGTTAGAACGCTTCAAACCGACAGTCCTGCAGACACCTTGCAGTTGATAATCCACTCAGATGACCCGCAAGAGGAGACTGAAGAAATGTTTTACAATTTTCCCCAAAACATCCCTACGACTGTAAATACAGAGGGTACCCTTCAATCGGGAAAACGCGTAGCGTATAGTATAATTGAAGGCCAGACTCCAATTTTGTATTTCGTCATTCTTAGGAACAACAAGCTGACTATAATCGAACTGGACAGCGCAAACTTTGAGGAAGCCCTGAGCCTTCCGAAGCACACAAATCGGCTTGCGGCTTATCAAAGTTTCAAAAGGAGGGCAGAAGGAGAAGGAAAAAGCAAGGAATTCTTTCTAGCGAGCTATGTAAACGCGGCGTGGAAAGCGTCGATTACAGCTCCTTTCTGGCAAAACAAGAGGCCAGCGCCAGTGATTGATGACCTCGGCAGTAGTGGCGAAATACCTGTTTTACAGCCTTCGGTACGTCCCTTTCGCGCCTTGAGCCTGTACCGGGGCGGAAGGCGTTCATTAGCTAATGAACGCTTTCCGCCTCGAAACGCGCGCCTTGAGCCTGTACCGGGGCGGAAGGCGTTCATTAGCTAATGAACGCTTTCCGCCTCGAAACGCGCGCCTTGAGCCTGTACCGGGGCGGAAGGCGTTCATTAGCTAATGAACGCTTTCCGCCTCGAAACGCGCGCCTTGAGCCTGTACCGGGGCGGAAGGCGTTCATTAGCTAATGAACGGTTTCCGCCTCGAAACGCGCGCCTTGAGCCTGTACCGGGGCGGAAGGCGTTCATTAGCTAATGAACGGTTTCCGCCTCGAAACGCGCGCCTTGAGCCTGAACCGGGGCGGAAGGCGTTCATTAGCTAATGAACAGTTTCGTCTTGTCCCAGGCTGCCAGGAGAACGGCAGTGGAGCTTGCTGCCCAACGCACCCTTCAAGGACCTGGTGGCTCCAGAGTGTATACTGGAGCGGGCGCTAATGTGGATATGTCTCAAGTGGCCACCCCATCTGAGGCAAGGAAGGCAGCCGAGGAGGCCGCACATGGGTGGCACGCTAAGCTGAAAGTGGAGCATTCAGTAAAGTTAGATTATGCGGAGAAAGCTGAGCTGTGCAAGAAAATCGAGATCATGGAGCACCGGTGGCCGAATCCGATGTCGAAAGACGAGGCGGCGGAGCAAGGGAGTGTGTTTCGTCTCCCCATCGAATGCCTGTACCACGCGAAGGGGTACGAGGCCTGCCGGGATCAAGAGAGGGGCTGGGTGAACGAGATCAAGTCCGGCAGGAAGGAGAACCCGTGGGCCCCTTTCAATGCGGGTCTCGTTGCGATCGACGATGTCAAAACCCGTGCCGAATTCTCCCTGAAAAAAGCTCTGAAGGGAGAATACAGAGGCAAGGTTTTTGGGCACCAGCACTGTTATCAAGCCACCGACGAGTGTCACGAGGAAATCCCGTTGGAGGTAGCTTTCCAGTCCTTCGAGAGCAAGATCTACATCGGTCTCACGCCTGACACGATTCGGTTCTTAGGCGAGATGCAGAACTTGATCGATCAGAAGCAGAAAGGCAAAGACAACACTCAGTTCATGCAAGGGCTCCGTTCGGCCCTTTTCGAACAGCATGGGGTCGTGTACACCGTCTACCGAGAAGCGTTGATCTCCGAGTTCGTCGCCAGCGTCCCCGAGGACACGGAAGGGGGTATCCCTTATCAACCTGGGCGGTACCAGGCTGGAGGGCTGGTGGAAAAAATGGCGACATTCGAATCAGAGCATGGATTTGCAATCCCGGATCCCGTGAAATATCCCAAGGGATTCCAGTACACCGAGAAGCGGGAGACGTTGAACCCTGAGAACCCTGAGGGAGACCTCCCTGAGGTAGAGCTGACGGTGACGGTGCTGAACGATGACATCGACGCTCACCTCGATCGGGTCACAAGTTGGTACCCCGTAATGTCTCATCTTCCCCCGTCGATGGAGACGCATGTGAAGCAAGTAGCGATGTCCAAGCATTCCGTGTTCGGCAGCTCGATCAACACATACTTCATGCACTGGACCGTTGCCAATTTCCGGCCGCAGACGTGGGACCTCTGCGTTAGCATCATGCATGCTTACGGAAGGTTTGACCTGAAGGGCATGAAAAACCCTTTGGCTTCGAAGACCAAAAAGCGCAAGGCCTCATCTTCGCCCGCTAGCGGACCCTCCAAGAAAGCTGGCAAAAAGGCCACCTCCAACCGACAGGTAAATTATTTTTTGCTTCTGCTTCAAACAGTGTTTTCCCTCCTTTTCTATATTTTGAGACATGCTAAAAATGTTTTTTTTTTACTTACAGCTGGAAGACGAGGTGCAACGAGGAGGCGGGGACGGAGCGGGCTCGTCTAGAGGGGCAGGCATTTTGGTGGAAGAAGCTCAGTTTCTCCACAATGCCAAATCCATGGGTATGACGTTCTGGATTAACTTGAGCGGCTTGGCGGGGGATGCGGAGTTCGACAAGGTGGACACATATCTGCGCGCGATTATTGACAAGGCGATCTCACTAAAAGAGGGGGGCACTATGATAAGCCGGTTCAAGAAGGAACGCATGGTGGCTACTATCCAAATTGCTAGTCCTCCCACAAGGACCACTTCGCGATGGCTATATTGGTCGCTAGCTTGCCCGTTAAGGCATATTCAAGCATTTTTTCATGATATTGATTTGTCGATTGAATATCATTTTGCACGGGTTCGTCCCTAGAGTGACTTTAGGGTCATGTTTAGCGGGTGTGATTTGGGGATGTGATTTCACAAAAATCATGAACTACACCTTGGTCCTCCCACAAGGACCAGGCTATTACTCAAGCTAACTGCCTCCTCGAAGGTCCTTTGAAAATTTGAGCACCCATGTTGTCAAGATCTCGAGCTGCTCTTTCTGCAGTGTCTTGTCAAAACTTTCATCCGAGGTCATCTTGACCCTCAAAATATCGGTTGAAGAAGCACCGGGTGTCAAAACTGAAAAATGCCTTAAATCTCCCAAAATGAAATTGCCTTTCTTCCACTTCAACGATGCATGCACGCCAAAGTATTGCACATTATGGCCATGTAGATGGCTCAAAAATTCAAGTATTGTGTCTATATGCCAACCGTAGCGAGAGGTTGGTGTGGAAGTGCCATGCACGCACTCAATCTAGCATCCACGACATCACATCAGAGCCAAATTAATCCTTAGATTTTCTGATATTTGACAAAAAATGATAGGACATGTCGAGTTGAGTGCAAATATATGTCCAGTGTGAGGTTATCAACGTGTGTTCTATTGTAAACATGATTGTACACAATGCTACGGTGTTGCTGAATCCTTGGACGCATGCTCAGCCTACATATACTATCAGCAAAAAAATATTGAAGATAAGGTGTTGTTTTGAGTGATTTTTAACATTAGAAAAATTCCGACTTGAAAAATCCGAGGGATGCATATACAAATGCAATCGGTGTAGATATGTGAGGTGGATCCAGGCCAAACCAGGCATCATCTAACTAAGTATAGACCCTGTATAGACCACCTTTAATTGGACGCACCTCCAATTTTGGTTGGCATGCCCAATTAAATTATTTGAAAATAGGTCCTTGTGGGAGGACCACATTCAAATCTGGTCCTCCCACAAGGACTGCGGGATAGTAGCCAATGGTGCAGAAGCACTTGGTGTCCGCGGCGGGATTGCAAACCTGGGACGAATTCAAGGAGGAGTTCACCCCCTACTGGAGCTCCCAAGAGAAAATCGAGTCGTTGATCGGCTGCTTACAGTCCGCGAAGGGGGGAGCGCGCCGGGGGGGTCTGGGGAAGTTCCGCTAGCGATCTTCAATTACGTCGAGAACGCGCGGGCAAATCTCAAAGAAGCGCAGGCGCCAAGCGCGGCTCACATCCTAGGCTTGCAACAGATCGAGGTGAAAGTCGACATCAAACTCTATCGGGAGGCGCGGACCGACGGGCCGGAGCCTAAGGTTGCAGGAGAGGCGGGCCTGGAGGGCGACGAGCCCACACATCAGACGGACGTGCCGATGTTCCCTCGTTGGAAGATCGTCAAGGGCAGCATGGACGATTTGAAGGACATCCCGAGACTGCCCTTCACGGGGACGATCATCGACTGCAATTACGCCCTTGACAAGGAGAAGACTCCCGACGCGATGACCAAGGAGGAGGTGCAACCGTTCCTGGAGTCTTTCAACGCCAAGACCACCGCCCCGGCATGGACAGTCGCTATCTTTTGCGGTTTCGTCCAACAAAACGATTTCCTGGAGGTGATTGACAATTACTGCTCCGGCCGCGCGGAGCGGTTCTTCTGGCACAAGCAGAACGTGCACATGAACCCCAACAAGTCCGTACGCTACAATGACGTTGAATGTGGCGTCCTGGGGTACCATGTAAAGAGCGATGCCGCGGGGGAGTCTTCTAAAAAGCCGGAGTGGATGTTCAACTTTGATTTTGGGGACGGTGAACGTCTGAGCCGCGCGTCACTTTTGCGCGGCTTCCCGGTTGTGCACCAGATGTACAAACGCGACGGCAAAGTCGTGAATAACCATCAGAAACCCCTAGCACTGTTGATGGAGCTGATCCAGTGCCACATGCTCGGTGACAATCCGGGCAAGGTGGATGAGAACGGCCATCCACTCAACTGGATTCTCGACGCTTGCTGCGGCGTCGGCTCGACGTCCATGGCCGCCATGAGGTGTGGTATGAACGCGATCGGCTTCGACCACGACCAGTACATGGTCAGCTCTGCGCAGCAACGGCTGACCAATTTCAACGCCGAGCCCGATCAGGATGCCGAGACGAAGCCAAAACAGAAGAGCGAACCGACGAGGAAGGGGAAGGAAGCAGCCACTGTTGAGTCGTCGGAGGACGAAGCAGAAGTAGAAGAGGCCGAAGAGAGTGATGAATAAAATAGTAGGATTTGTCGACCGCCCTGACTGATAGTATCAGTCATGCCTCGACGGTATAGGGTGAAAAGTACTCTGCTCGTAAACATTTGAATAAAGAATGATACATGTATGCATATTTCGGTGTTTTCATTGTACGCATACTGCACTTTTCTAGCTTGTTGCCTTTATGTATCCCTATTTCGCGCATAAATATCACTAAACCCTGATTTTTATGAAATATATATAAATCCAAAAATGACATATGATAATGTCATTTTCATCGAATAGTGTGTTATGTGTGGGGGGTGTGAGGGGGATGGGTGAAGGGCGATGGGGGGGTGATGGGGGCGCGAAGTCGGCTGGAGCGATGGCCGATGGGGGAGGGGGTGATGGGGGCGCGAAGTCGGCTGGAGCGATGGCCGATGGGGGAGGGGGGAGGTGTTGTTCGATTTAATTTTTTACAGTGTGGTGAATTTACTAATTTTAAATTCATACTACGCCGACTTCAAATGACGGTCAGGATTATTAATAGGCTTCACCTGAACAATGTAAAACGTGGGCTTTTAGTCTGACTGATTTTAAGATATTTCTAAAAGGTTTCAAATTTATATATATGTTACGGTATGAGCGCGCCGCTGGCATATGTCAGCCGATTTTGGTATGAGCGCGCCTGTACCAAAAAACTTGTTGGTATGAGCGCGCCTGTACCAGAATATTTTGGTACAGGCGCGCTCATACCAAGGCGCGCTTGTACCATAACATATATATAGTGTGCCTCAGGGGTCTCCCGGGTCACGGCACCACTGCACTGTCACGCTTGGGACGTGGCGGAAATTAGATGGCGCTGAATCCTTAAGTATGGGGCCGGGGGTCCCATGGGGTCCCCAGCGGAACGCATAGCACTGGGGCCAGGATAACGCCAGGGTGAAACTGAATAATGGTAGTGCTAGTCCAGGGGTCCTAAGGGGGGTAAACCCGAAAAACGTTAGTGCTAGGCCCGTCGAACCAGGGGGTCTCATAAAAAAAAAACGATAGTGTTATCCGGGGGTCTTACCCCTGGCATTGCCCCCTGTGGGAGGAGTCTACAGTCTTCGTGTAAATCAAGATCCGCCAGCGGCTGAATTTTTGTGCTACTGCTACAACAACTCTACTACTACACGTAGAGCCCTAATTGGTACTAGCGAAAACGAATCCTGTATCCTCGTCGAAAGCTCGAAACCCCAGTTTTTACATCGTGATCGTATGGGTTTCGTATGGTCACATTCGAGTGTGACCTCATTTGACGTTGCAATCGCACGTGGCACTTTCTCCTACGACAGGCCCAACCGAACGCTTGTTCAACCCAACGCAAGAGAAGGAGAAGGAGTGCACATGTTGCAGACGAGACTCGTGACACAATCCGAAAGCCAATTCGGGTTTCGCATTCAACTCAAAACTCAACATTTCTCAGATTCGCTGCAAGAAATACTGAAACAAGTCGTTGGTGACGCACCCGGAAAGCGCATGGCGTTCAGCTCGAAGCAATCATGTCCTTGCCTAGTAGTCGATGACGACCTCGACTATTTCCCGACCTCGGCCTCAGCTTTCCCCTACGATTGTTTGTGCTAGTACGACTTGGGACTTCATGACTGCGATGGCGTTTATGCAGCTCAGCTTGCAAAACTCAGGCCGACCTTGAGCGATTGGTTCCCTGACTTGGGTAATGAATGCACAGCGACGCACATTTGTACAGTGCGTACACCACCAGAAGCATGGCTGTTTGGCGGGACGGCAACTGATTCACCTCGTGAAATTTTGGAGGAAGGCGACGGAGCTTCAGAGACCGAAGGGTCTCTTGAATTTGATGAAGATTGTGAAGGTTGGTCGTTGTTCTTCGAGCTGGACGAACCTCACACTGTAGCCCCACCCGAAGACTTTTCTGACTTCCTAAGAGTAGATTTTCCCGCGCGTGATCACATCTCAACATATCCCTGCTCGTATGCGGACGTTGTTGCAAGTACGTCCGTGGAGTTTGAAACTTTGGACAACGACGAGTCGGACAACTCAGAGACTCCGTCCGGTCTTGTTGTTCTTCGCCTTCGAGGACCGGCCAGATGGAAAGGCCGTGCACTGAATCGACGACAGAGTCGAAACTCGCTGCTATTCAAGAGGATGCCGCATGTTCGTGTTTCGCTGACTACGAAATTCAAAAAAGTGTTGGAGCTAGAGGATTCAGCAATAAACTTCGGGGCTCGACACAGCGAGAGGCATCTCGTGCAAAGCGACTTGAGTGCATATCATTTGACATATGATAACTGATAGCATGGTGTGTTCGTCGGCTCAATCTTTACACAATATAATGTCTCTTACCCATCTTTATGTTGGCTGCAGCCAACATAAAACCCAAAGTTCCGAAGCATATTACTCATGGTTAATGGTACATATTGCTCCAAATTGAGTAATGTTGTTTGAAGGGCTACTAGACCTTTAAAAAAGTGCCAATACGTGGTACACCTTCTTACACCCATGGGGGCTTGCATAATTGTGCCCTAGAGATGGGGTATGATCGCGAAAACACAAAATGCTCATTATGTTGGCTGCAGCCAACATAAGAAAATTGTGTAATGTGAGCGACATGATAAGGGCATTGAAAAATCGGACACCTATGTTGTCAAGATCTCGAGCTGCTCTTTCTGGAGTGTCTTGTCAAAACTTTCATCCGAGTTCATCTTGACCCTCAAAATATCGATCGAAGTAACATGGGTATGTAAACACCCACAATTCCTTGGGAATTTCACAAAATTTCACATTCTCTTGAGTAACCCAAATTCTCGCCGATGATTTCGAGCGTCCCAATGTTGTTAACGTATGTGTGAAAGAGAACATCCCCGTCGTCATTTTGAGCTAATAAAATGTACAATCCGATACCGACAGCTCCCGGCATTGTCAGCAAGGCTTATGTTGGCTCCAGCCAACATAAGGGGCCCTAATGTTGGCTATAGCCAACAGATGGGTAACAGACAATAACAATGTAGGTAGTATCCATGCGAATCAAGTGCATCTCAGAGCAAATGGCGACAAAAATTAAGTTACGTGTCTATTAGCCAACGATCACAAACATTCAACCAAAACCAAAATACGACCCTAGCATGATTGTGCCATATACTTTCGGAACACGCATCTAACACCATCACACAACATTTCAATCGGTATCATCCATGCTTACCACGAGCGTTATCCCGTAGTGTGCGTGCAAGAGACGAGGTTACATTCTGATGATGCACACGCATGGTAACGCTCCATCCAGCTACAGCTGATGTATCTCCTAGTGCCTCAAATTTAAAGCCATCAACCTGTGAATTTAAATGACCAAATCTTGGTAATTGTATGGACATTTCGATTCAATAGGCCGAGGCGCACTACCTCTCCTTGTATGTACGAGTTCTTAACACGGGCGCCCCATAATAAGTAGTCTCCGCTTGCCACGCTAATCATCTCGGAAAGGCATACACGATTCCGCATGAAAGGGGCGGTTGAATGTTACGGCTAAACATACAAGCGCCGCGATATATTATCAATATACAAAAGTAACACTGCAAAGTTGAACAGCAATGCAAGTGTACGTATGAGCGGAATTTTGTGAGTGCAGTCTCCGTAGAAGATCTGCTGAAGCACAACGCTTCCTCACTTTTATACCTACGTCACCCATCATCTTAGATGGTACCGCCATTGGGTTGTGAACCCGAGACGTAGGTTGAACGACCAGCATGGTAGTAACGACTAGTTCGTTCATGCTGCACATGCGAGTTCTGCGCATGCTGAAAGCTAAAGATGGTTCTTGGTTTGTTTCCAAGATGTATCTTTGCTTTGCCATCTTCGAGTTCAATCATACGAACTCTCGATGACAGGGATGCCTGATGATATGACATAATCATCTGGCGACATGTACAGTCATCGTCGACCGTACTGACGACTGTCATAAATGTATGACGCGACTCGACCTGTACAGTCATGATCGACCATACTGTCGACTGTCATAATAATATATGACATGACCGACTGTCATAATAATATATGACATGACATGACATGACATGTATGACATGTATGACACGTATGACACGTATGACATGTATGACACATATGTCATCGGTCATAACCCTGACAGATCTCCCCTCTTAAGAGAGTTGTGACCTCACAACGGGCATACCTTTGTATATGTCTTTGATGTCTTTGTTGTTGTCGCTTCTTGCTGGTACCAGTCTTCTTACACCGATTTGAGGCGTCCCTCATGGTGTTTTTAGGTTATTGGGGGGAACTGAGTCCACTTTAGTCCCTCACCTTAGGCATTTAGCCATACAGTCCTTAGGATGCAGCCCACCTTTCCGGAAATCGTATCGTTGAGTGACGTTCCAAGGTTCAATGAAGAGCGTTTTCGCGATACAATCCTACGCTGGATTACTGATTGATCCACGCGTTATCATGTATGTGCTAGACGATTCAAAGCATCCGAAGTCTACGTTACGGATTATTTGCGCTAGCCGTCGTCGCCTTTGCGCGATCGATGATCCCACGATTATAACGAATTATTTCGAACGATTCTCGGCCTGATATAGTGCACCCAACTCTTCCTCCCCTCCTTAAGCTACTTTGGAGGATCCTAGGCGGTGATGGGGAGCCCGATTTCGATAATAAACGAACAAAGGGGCTTGTTTTAATGCAAACGGAGCGGCCCTGCTTAACGGAATTGGACTTATAATCCTTAACCGGTCTGCTCAACTCCTCAATATTTTTGTCCAGTACGCACGCTTTGACGAACATCTATCGCGATGAGTGAGAATGAATTCGCCACGTACTAATGTGAAATTTATTTAGTCATGTTTGTCAATCACAACTTAGGATCACAACTCCTTCTACCTCAGTCATTATCTCCGGTAGCTTCGGATGACTGGCCAAGAATCCGATGACAAACCACGGTTTTGGCAAAGGTAGCATTTAGCAGTTTTTTATTTATCCACAGATATGATATCTCGCATGTGTGCGTATCTGTGCAAGGGTATGATTTTGAACAAGGCTCACTACACCTTTAGCAAGGAAGGATCCATTCCTGCTTCAATGCAACATAATGATAAACATTAAGAGCAAGGTTGTATAGATGATCGACATGTATTAGTATATATTACAAGAAGTAAGGGCATAAGGCTTAATATAATGTTAAGCCTTCATAGGCAGCTATAATGTCTGCTGCATTGGTCAGCTCTGTGGCTTTGACCCAGGTGTCATGCTCAGGACCGTAGCCTGCATATCGTACTAAACAGTATTTGACACCTCTAGTGAACTTATCCGAGAGTATATATGATATCTCAAATAGTGGTTGCCCTTCTTCGGTGATCATCTGTGGCAGAGGCAAAGGTGCTTGAATCGAGTCATTGTACAGCTCTAATCTGGAAACAGGCTGTACCGGATGAATACGGATATCAAAATTTCCGAAATCTAACTCGTATGCACGTCCATGGCTAAGCACTTTGGAAATAGTGAACGGCCCAATATATGGCTGCTTAAAGTGTCTGCCTGCCTCTGTCAAACCAGTCCATTGAATAAACTCGGTCCGTAAAAGAACTTTCTGCCCGACTGCGAACTGCTTAGGCATGTGAGTCTTATTGAATCTGGCTTGGCTAATTTCTGCTGCTCGGAAAATGTTGTCTACCGCGTTGGCATGAACAGCCGAGTACTGGTCAAAATGATCTCGAATAGCTTCTTGTATTGGAACAGGAGCTTCTGGCGGAATAGTAATAACCAGATCATGAGGCGAGAGTGGTTGCGCCATCGAGTCGAGATAAAATGGTGAATAACCAGTTGATGCAGAAACGGTATTGTTAATTGCAAACTCCACCAGAGGCAACTTGTCCTCCCACGAATTGGCTGAAGTATCATTGCAACAACACCTGAAAATGAAAATGCTACTAATCAGTTTGTAAACCAGAGGATGGTGAAATCAAATCATGAATCAACAATCTGAAATTTACCTGAGGATGTCCTCAATGAAGGCATGGCTTCTCTCATTGGCAGCATTCGACTGTGGATGGTGTGACGATGTCATGGACAATCTCGTACCAGTAGATTTCCACAGTGTTTGCCAGAATGTAGAGGTGAATCTGGTGTCTCGATCTGAGATAATGTTCCTCGGAAGACCATGGAGCTTGAAGATATGCTGCATATATATAGAAGCAGTATGCTGAGCTGTCCAGGTCATGCTGAAGGGAATGAGATGACAACGATGGGAGAATTGGCACATTACCACAAATATACTGTCGTGCCCATTAGTGGTGATAGGCAGATCAGTGATCCAATCAAGAGATACATCAAGCCATTTTGTCTTAGGCACGGAATATCGTATGTGTGCCTGACCATAAGGCTTGTGTCGCCTCGTTTTCTGGCGCTGACAAACGGGGCACTCCCGAATGTACTTGATAGCTGCCGTTGTCATTCCTGGCCAATAATACCGGCTACGCAGAAGATGAAGCATGCGATTTTTGCCTACATGACCAGAAATAGTGGCTGAGTGGCACTCATGAAGAAGAATGTGGCGAAGTTGTGTGATCTCACCGTCATCTGTGGGGACTTTAGCTGTTGGTGGAATGTACAGCTGTCTGCCATATATGGTCTTACGATAGATCAACCCCTGAATGAGCTCGAAGCTGTAGCTGCTGACTGACTGTGATGAAGTCGATGATGTCAGCTTAGCCAAAATAGTCTGTGCAAATGTGTCACGATCATATTCGGATATAATGATGTCGTGTAGCTGATGAGCTGATGAAGAAGATATAAGAGCAATGAATGTAGGATCTGCGGATGGAATGACTTCACTGATGTCCATGTGTTGAAGACAATCAGTAAGTTCAAAAAGTGTAGAGATACGCGTGAGTGCGTCTGCAACCTTATTCTTCTCGCCAGCAATGTGCTCTATACGGAAGTTGTACTCAGAGAGCTCATCCAACCACCGTGCCTGTTTGGGGCTCAGTGTGGATTTGGTCTGGAAATAAACCAGTGGCTGATGATCTGAGCGTACAATAGTCTCAGGAGCTCCCAACAAGATGTGGCGAAAGAATCGGAAGCCTTCCACAATGGCAAATAGCTCGATCTCAGGAATAGGCCAACGTCTCTGTGTATCGGATAGAGTGACGCTGTGATAGCCACATGGCTTCATACCTTTTCCTTGATCCTGGAGTAATACTTGGCCAACGTGTGTGCCTGATCCATCGACCTCCAAAATAGATGGCAGTTTCTGATCTGGAAGCTGTAATACTGGAGCGTTACAGATGGCACTTTTGAGGTTATCAAATGCCTGCTGCTGCTCAGTTTCCCAGACAAACTCTGCATTATCTTTAAGGAGACGATTGAGAGGTTCGGCAACTTTGGAGAACTTTGGTATGAATCTCCTAAATTGACCAACCATGCCCAAGAATGACCGAAGGGATGATTTGCCATCTTTAGCCATACGGCGTAGAGGCTGCTTTCCAACGGTAGGACCATAAGACACTGGAGGCTGAATTGCCATGACTGCTCTGATCCTGTCTTCGATGATGGATAGGCCTGCTTCAGATATGTGATGTCCGATAAAATCTATAGATTTGACGAACAACTCCACCTTGGAAGGCCTAATGAAGAACTGGTGATCTCTGCAACGCTGGAGGAACTGTCGAACATGCTTCACATGACTGTCAAAATCTGGACTGTATACAATAGTGTCGTCCATGAATATGACAAGGAACTGGTCGATGAAGTCGAAAAATGCCCGATTTCCTACACGAAGTGCTGTTGCAGGAGCATTGGTCAATCCGAAAGGCATAACTGTCCATTCATAAGAACCGTATCTGGTGCGAATAGCAGTTTTATGTATATCATCCGGATGAATGGGGATTTGGTGAAAGAACTGGTTGAAATCAAATCTACTGAACCATCTTGATCCCTTCAGCTGCTCTAGTAGGGTGTCATGTGGTGGTAGTGGATACGTGTCCTTGATGGTGATGTTATTCAGGGCACGATAATCACAACACATCCTCCACTTTCCCCCTGGCTTAGGAGCGAAAATGATTGGGCATCCATATGGCGATGATGATGGACGAAGGATACGCAACTCGACATATTTGATGATTTGCCGTTTGAGTTCCTCCATCATGGGTGCTGGAATGGTGCGTACTGGCTGTGAAGGAGGCTTATGTCCAGGTTCGATGTCGATTCTATGATATCCACCTTCAAACCGCTCTGGCCTATGACCAGCCGGAAGATCCTCTTGGAAAACGTCTGAAAAGTCTTCTCTCACTTGATCACGTGCTGCTGTGACCTCGGGGTCTTCCATTGTGGTGTCTGAGTCTGATGCTGCAAAGACCAATTCACCATCGACCTCGGAGAGGAAAAAGAGATATGCTACGGCTTCTTCAGCCGAACCACTGGATCGAATGCGACGGAGATGTTTCCTCATAGTGGTGGCACTGACCAATTCCATTTCAGGAAGGCCATCTGAGTCTGGAGTCTGCTCAACTCTGGACAATACTGTGCGAATACTGGAGCCTGATGAATGCTTCCTAGTGATCGTCAGATTTTTGGTCTGAAAGTCAATATGTGGATTCCTCCTCTCCAACCAATCTTGACCCAGAATGACAGTGAATGGTTTCATGTCAATGATGTAGAGATCTACTGAATCCTTATACTTGCCCAGCGTGAATGTAGCATTGGGAAGATAGGATGTACAGGGTAATTGGCTTCCTCCAGCCAACCCCACTGAGAATGATGATGAATCTGATGGTGATATACCCAGCTGAGAAGCAAATTGTCTGTCGATAAAAGATGGTGTGGCTCCTGGATCAACCAAAATGTGAGTATTCTGTCCATGGACTTTCCCCTTATACAGCAACAGCTTTTTCTGCGATTTCAGCTGTGCTGTCTGAGATTGCATCTGTGCGATGTTTTCTGTGGGATTATCCATCTGCTGAAACTGTAGTGTCAGTCTGGATAGGACTTCCTCTGAAATACTCTCAATCTGGCCACTTGCTTCAGTGGCATTTTCTGGCTGATCTACCCTCGGGGTGCTCTCATCACCGGTACTTGTGCAGTACCCGGAGAGTTTCCCTGAGCTGGAGCTGCTGGAACTGGAGCTGCTGAATCTGAAGTTGCAACTGCTGCATTGATACTATGCTGATTTTTTAGTTCCTTGACCAGGGTGTTGATTGTGTTAATGAGTTTGTTAGACCCATCTTTTGCACCCTGATTCTTCTGTGGCTGTCTCTGATTCTGAAAGGGATTCTGTGCTGGTGGCTTGCCTTTGATCTGCTTTCCATCATTGGTAGTGGTGGCCCAACAATCCTTCTCGATGTGACCTGGTCGATCACAACGATGGCAAGTCTTATTCTGATTCTGTTTCTGTGATTGTCCTTTTCCTTTTCCTTTTCCCTTGCCTTTGCCACTTTTTCCTTTATTCCTATTCTGATTGGACTTCTGACTGTCATTCTGTTTCCAATTCTGATTTTTGGATCTATCATATGGCTTATTGCCACGTCCTCTGTCCTTATCCTTTTTGGCTGGCCCTCCAGATGACTGTTCCTTCTGCCCTCGATAATGAAGAGTCTCTGATTGCTTCGAATGAACAACATAGTTCAAGTCGAGCAATATCTGTGTGGTTAGTGACCACGACATATTATTCCTTTCTGTTTCTGTCAGGAATCGTAAATGAAACTGTCTGCGAAGTTCCCGATCTACGCTGTTGACGAATCTGTCCTTTATCAACACATCTTCCAGTTCAACTGCTGCCAGTGCAGCCAGTGAAGTGAATGTGCGTAGATAATCTGAAAAAGTCTGGTTTTCCTGTTTCAGTGACATTAGGTGTTTTTTAGCCACTGATCTTTTATGGGGGTTACCAAACTGTCTGAGGAAAATCCCTCTGATTCCTGCAAATGTGGCATCTGGTTGATTTGCCACGACCTGGAAATAGTGTCGATCATTATTCTGTATGAAGGTCAGGAAAACTGTGATCAAGTCTTTATCTGGAACTCCTGGATACGTGAATTGGAAGTATCTATCCACGGTTTCCAACCAAACCTCTGCGTCCATTCCTGATTTGTACTGGTTTGGTGGTGCCATTTTCACTTTGGGAACCAAACTGGATGGAGATGGTGCTGGTGCTGTATCTGGATCTGTGAAAATCATTGGAGGATTGTCTGCAGTATATTCTTCATCTGGTTCCTGAGGCTCGTTTTCAGGATCTCGATATCTGCTCATATCAGGCTTCATTCGGCTGATATTGTCGAAGAACCCTATCTTGTCGAATCTGGTCTGGGTATTATCATAACCAGCGTGCCATTTCGGGATCTTGAAACGACTGTATGCATCATATGAGCCTAAGATGTCAAAGAACCATGTAGACGGATCTGCATTGATGGGTGGAATATCTGGATCTTCTGCTTCTGCCATCTAATAAAGACAAAACACAACACCAAAATCTCTTCAGCTAACTGAGTGTGTGAAGATATATATATACCTATGTTATATATGGTATATCTGTATATTATGATGAGGTTATGCATGTACATATATCCACCTTCTTCCCCCCTCAAGGAAGTGTGTGATACAGTGGCAGTTGTCAATTGCCAATACCTCATTCAGCATACATTCCTTATAGGAATCAGCTGTTACAGTTTTAGGGTTGCAGCCCTACAGTCCTTGGGTTGTAGCCCTGCAGTTTTTGGGTTGTTGCCCTACAGTTTTAGGGTTGTTGCCCATAGTATTATCATGTCTATGATGATTTAGCATGATATAATAATGCCAAAAAACGAAGTTTTACGAAATAAAACTGGCATTTTAGAGCATATATAGTTACAGTGGCCCTGTTACTCAACACAGTGTTTAGGGTGTTACTTGATATCAGTAACTCTAATACAGGTAAAAAATAAGCAGTATAACGTTTTTGCAAAGATTTTTAAGCAAAACTGCATTTAATACCAAGGCACGGTATCGATATCTCCGATATCGGATATATCGATATATCGGCAATATCGGTATCAGTCGACAACTTTTTTACGACATATCAGAATATCAATATCTGTCGACAACTTTTTAGCACATATCAATATCTGTCGACAACTCCGAAGCACATATCAATATCAGTCGACACCTCGGAAGCAGATATCAATATATGTCGACATGTGACGCGCACATTTGTGATATCGATATCGATCGGCGATATCGATATCGGAAATGGCAAATGCGATCCGGCAAATTGCCTTTGGGGGATTTTGATTTGATAGGGAGCTATCGTATATCGGACGCACTAGATACCATTCGGGTCCGAATGGTGTGCTGCCAAGATGGCAAGACAATTTTTAGCCGCGCCTGCCAACACTGCAGGTGTGGAGTGAGCTTTCAGTGCTTGTGGTGCCATGCACTCCGACTTACGCAAGTGCTTGAGTGAGGGTATCATTGAACACGCTATGATGGCGGCCACGAACTAGGCTAGCTAGAGCTTTAAGCTTGAAACCCTGAATATGTAGTTTGCCACTTTGCCTAGCTAATATAGACTAGTGGACTCTTATACCCCACACACGGTGGTGGCAGTATGTATGATTGTAAATAGTAGTGCAATTTATGTAGCGGTATTCTGAATCCACACTCAGGTAGCTATTGTTTGTGATATATATATCGATATATGTGATATATATCGATATCGGTGATATATATATCAATATCGGTTAGAACTTGTAGGTATCAATATCCGTCGACAACTCGGTAGGTGATATCAATATCTGTCGACAACTCGGTAGGTGATATCAATATCTGTCGACAACTTTTTAGCTCATATCAATATCTGTCGACAACACAATAGGTCATATCGGTATCTGTCGACACATAATTTTAACATATCAGAATGTATCGATATCTTTTTTTGCAACCGATACCGTGCCTTGTTTAATACCCACATAAACGTAAAGTGTTTTTTAGGAGGTACGTTACACCCCTGTTACACACATTTAATTTTAGGGTTGTTACAGGGCGTTACACATGCTGCATAAATCAAGGATTGTTATTTGATATATAAATATTCATTTTAGTAAAAAAATCAATCCAAAATTTTCAAAATGTTGTTTTACGTATTTAACGTAGAGCATTTTGAGCGATTTATTGCCATAGCAATAGCGTTACCCATATATATTCAACACCTAATATTTTAGGGTGTCACACTGATATGACATGTGTCATTATGATTTTCTGATACCTTAATAGGTATAAAATCATAATCTTACATAAAATGGGCACACATTTTTCATTTTGAAATTAAACGTGGAGCTTTTTCACCTATTTTATAGCTTTTTTCAGCTGTCTGAAATATTGCTGTGGTGACATATTTCAGTGTAAATGTGAAATGTAAGTACAGAATCATTACAAGGAACTTCACTTTTGCATATGACATTTTTTCATAGCAAATAAGTGAGTTGTGCTGTATATCAACATTTACAGTTGACAGCATTCTGGGTTTTACTGATTTAAACCCATGCACAACAAATGTACTTTTCTGGTTATGTATATATTAATCAACTTAAGTGGAAACAGCCACTTTAGTGATATTTCTCAACCTATGATTTGTTTGAGCATAGGTCTGTGCTCTTAAGATTTATCAAAGTGATATATCTCATTTGGAACAAATCTGGACTTTGCTGGATACAATCACAGCAACTTCACACAACACATTTATGTGTGTGTGAATGTCCTTTATACTATTGTCAGAAATCATATGAAAACTGATCTGTATGTTACATGCAAATTGAGCTGATCAATTCTGAATCAACTATCATAATGCAATGTACTTGTTGTAGTTGCTCCAGCTGATATGTGAGACGAGTGGACAATGCTCAGCAGTGACCAGCTGCTTATTTGAGCATTGTATAATGCCTTCGGGTCTGGAGATATTCTCCATCCAGCCCTTCAGCATGGTTTCTTATCCTGTTCCCTTATGTATCGCCATCACTGACACTTCCACGCACATGTGTTTGGAAGTGGGATCCATATTATCATACATAATATAGTTAATTTATTCACTTTGAGTCAGTGAATCTTAACATGTATGATGAATGCTTGGTGATGTGCAGTGTATGGTACTACTGATTAGTACCTAGTGTGTGTGTTCACTTTTATACACTTACAAGAAGATAAGTTCTGGATATTTCAACATTCCCAAACAGTTTATCATGCAGGATGATAATCAGCATACCATGTACTGAATGAATCTAGCATGATATATATCAGGTTAGGGGTTGTTGTAGTCCTGAGATCATCTCATTCACAATAATGCGTTGCTGGTTTATTTCACATATAGTTCCGGTGAGCAATCCTTTCAGTGATCCACAATAGAACGATATGTGGTCCGAAGAGTATCTCGACTCCACCGGGTCATAACGAGCTAATTATTGTGTTGAGATCATTGAATAGGCACCTTACACTATATGGGTTCGAATATAGTTAACATGCACAGCAAGTATGCTTATGTGCATGTCTGATGCATTGTAATATAATGTCACATATTCCAGCTGCTAACGTGATCAAGCTGGTTTATACATAACATCTGCTAACGTGATGCATACACAACTTACAATATTGCAGTCACTCAGTATAGAATGTATACATGGTGTAATGCTGCATGTTGGTGCGTGCTGCATGCTGGTGTGTGCTGCATATACTCATGTGCTGCATGTTGGTATATAATGCAATCATTGCAAACTCGGTATATACATCTTTGCACACTATATTGCAATAAGCATACAAATGCTGACGGTTTGAAATATTTCTGCAGTCATCAATATGTGGTGTAAAATGCTGCAGTATAGTAATCATGTGTCCGTCATGCATCCATCCAAAATATCCCTGCGAGTATACAATTATTCTGCAAAGGATATTGACGCGCGCAACATGGCATATGTACGGATGGCGGACACTGTAGACAAATGAATGTCTCGCTGCATGTAGATACATCAGGAATCATGCGCCCTAAAATCGTGCGTTTATTGCATCCGATGAAATCATGACAGGTGCACATCGCGCTGACGAGCTAAAAATCATCGTACGAGCGGATTATTGTATACGATTCAAGCAGATCATTTGCGAAAATCGATGTTGCCAATTATTTCACAAAGTATCTCATTGTCGCCGGTGTATTGTCGCATAAATGAATGCGATCGCGCTGTTTAACGAAATTTCGTACGTCCATTCGCAGCTGATGCGAATCATACGTACCGACGGTCATTTTTCACTAGCGCATCTGCATCTCGCATACCGTGACAATCCTGCGAATTTTGACATCATATGTATACGATCCGTATACTGTGCGCACACCTTGTCGCTTATAGTATTAAGACGATTTCTCTGCGAATGCTGTCAGCTGCGGATATGTTCGCGATGATCAATCCTCGCGCAATCCGTATGCTGTCGATATTCGAGCGTATTTATTATTCGGTTTGCAGATATTCAGTATAACTGCGAGCGCTGTTGCTTGTATGCGCGAACCTGCAACCTGCGAACAATGTGATATATACAATATCTAACGCTGCACTCACTTGAGTTCTCGTGTTCGTGCCTTGACGAGTTTAGAATACCATTGTTACGGCTAAACATACAAGCGCCGCGATATATTATCAATATACAAAAGTAACACTGCAAAGTTGAACAGCAATGCAAGTGTACGTATGAGCGGAATTTTGTGAGTGCAGTCTCCGTAGAAGATCTGCTGAAGCACAACGCTTCCTCACTTTTATACCTACGTCACCCATCATCTTAGATGGTACCGCCATTGGGTTGTGAACCCGAGACGTAGGTTGAACGACCAGCATGGTAGTAACGACTAGTTCGTTCATGCTGCACATGCGAGTTCTGCGCATGCTGAAAGCTAAAGATGGTTCTTGGTTTGTTTCCAAGATGTATCTTTGCTTTGCCATCTTCGAGTTCAATCATACGAACTCTCGATGACAGGGATGCCTGATGATATGACATAATCATCTGGCGACATGTACAGTCATCGTCGACCGTACTGACGACTGTCATAAATGTATGACGCGACTCGACCTGTACAGTCATGATCGACCATACTGTCGACTGTCATAATAATATATGACATGACCGACTGTCATAATAATATATGACATGACATGACATGGTATGACATGTATGACAGGTATGACACGTATGACATGTATGACACATATGTCATCGGTCATAACCCTGACATTGAATGGTGTTGATCTCGTATGATCCTACCGATTCCGTTATTTCGGGTCGTCATATCGAACATATCACATATGCCATGTTTCGTTTTCCGTCCTTTTCCAGCTGAACCGGTTTTTGGCCTACCTAATCTAGTTGTTTAGTGTTGGGAAGGGAAATACGTCTGGATCTATCATTGATGAGCGCCTGGAGCATCGTTATAGCCCAATAAAGAGGAACTGCATTATTTGCATGCCGACCATCAGCCACCCGCAAATAAATGCTATTTGCCTGGCTAGTGTCGGTAGCATATTTTGTCGTGGCGAGCATCAGCAGCAACGTGATCAACGCCTGGCTCCTGGCGCTACTTAAGGTTTGAATCATGTTTATGTCGCTCTTATTGTATGGCGTATCCCGTGCCTGCAAGACGAGTGCGGAATGAGTACGAAAAGTCGAGTCATCGTTTCGCAGCAAGACGAGTGTGGATGCGTTTGAAAACCCAACCAGAGGTCCCGAGTACTGTAACAACCCTCTTCAAGGCATGGCGATCTCGTCCATGCATCATTTTAATCTTCTTTTTAAAAAGTCAATATTTCTGCTCACGCATTTCCTAAAAGGAGTCGTCAATGTTGCATTAAAATGCACACAACACGGCACATCATGCATATTCACATGTTATTCATATGTATATCACATTTCGGCACCCGAGCCCGATTAATTTCATTGAACGACTGATGATGACACATCACTCTATACTATGGCTCTCAAGAGTGACTTGAGTTTTGCAAGTGCTATCCATGCCCCCCTCCCCCCACGCACACCCCATTGCTTCTATTACCGGATCACATTATGGCGATCGGCAGCTTTGTACTCAAATTCACGTATAATCAATTACCGCATCGGTTACGGGGATACACGGACATCATTCGGTGGGCAGGAGAGCCACGGAACACAGCAGAGGGGAATGTAGTTAGCACCTATTCAAACCGTTGCTCATATACTTTCCATGCCACTATTATTGTATTTTTCTTTCTTTCGCATATTCTCCTTTGCTGATAGCTATAGTCGAAGTATTGCATACTGTGCCCGTAATGGAACCTCACTACTGACCAAAGTGTCAACGTTCCCACTCCTGGCTATGGCGCAAAAGTGTTCAGATGCTGCTGTATCGTCAGCGACATTATCAGGTTGATTAAAAACTAATAACCTGCAAGATTGCATTGCATGACGGAACCCTCGACTTGCTCCTAAGAGCCCAAGGGTTTATCTATCTTGGTCAACAGCCGCATCAGCCCGCCCGCATCGAGGCTGCTCGGGCTGCTTCGGATTAAACTGGAGATTGGGGACCAACTAACGGGAATAATGCGATGATCGAACGATCGTATTTCATACTTCAGATGGCCTAGTGGAGATCTCAACTTGGTGAGATTGACCATTCTCGTATACAATATAATTGGTTGATGGCCTACAGCCAGGGGCATCGACATCGGCATGATCGCAGCGCATCAGAACCATAAATTTGGCACTGACATTTTATGGTGCATCTACGCTGCGTTCTGAAGATGCAGGATGCTTCACTGATCCATTTTGAATCTAGCTATCGACGCGAATCTAGAGCAGCTCCGTAGGTTAGATGCCTAACATTACGTTTCGATGCAGTGGTAGATAGCAGGCATGAAACAGCTAGCTAGATGTGCAAGCGTATAGTTAGAGCTCACACCGCACGTAGAGAGTTACGTTAGCATCACTCCATTATATTGATACTGGTGAGTATTTCATACGCGAATCCAGCTAAGTTATCGCATCCGTGATTTTTATGCACAGTATATTGCGCACGGCAGTGACGACAATGAGCAACGATCCTCAACAACAATTCGATCACAGCGGCCAGCAGCTTCGAGAAATATCTTCGTCGTCTGCAAACAGTTCATATCACACCATGACGACTGCTGCAACTATGTCACACATCAATAATATAATGTCGAAATGCACATGTGAAGGTTGTCAAGAGTGTGCACAAATATGCGTGCAACTTGCTCAACGCCTCGCACGTGAGGCGAGCAGACACACCCGGATAGAAAATGAGCTCAAAGGAAGGCTAGATGAAAAAAATGAGCTTTGCCAAGCTCAAAAGAGTTTAATCGATAGCGCGCATGAGAACAACATCCAACTCGCAAAGATGAACTCAAAGCTTATGAAAGATCTTGCTGATGCGAAAAGCAAGTTGCATCCATTGGAGTTCTACAATCGTATGGCCGCGACAACTTTCAAAGAAATGGCTACCCAGCAGCTACACAAAGACACTACTTTCCCGATATCACATACCGCGACCATACCTCACCCGCTTCAAACCACATGTTTCTTACCGTCCATTCAACCTCCACCACGTTATGCCGCAAATGCCGATGATGCGAAAGCAGCTATCACGCACGTAGCGAATGAGACATCGGCTGGCATAGAGACAACATGTATCGTCTGCAATGATGATCAAACGGCAGTGGAGTCAGCAGTGGAAATATTACCATCAGTGGCGCGCCCTGCGCCCTGCATCAGCACCGCATCTTCGCCAACACCTACGACGCTGCACAATAATGATGGGCCATCTCACCATTCATCCAGTAGCACGTCAATATCGGGAGGAGCGCAAGAGCTCCAAGTATCTATTGACGACACTAAACACAGCACTGCGGATGCTGCTGCTGACCCGCCGAACGGGAATGGTGCCAGTGCTGCCAGCGACAACGATAATACGTTCATTAATCATGCGGTGGAATATTCGGAGACGGGTATGTACATGTATAACTTACCATGCGTGCGTAAATGAGCGCATCTGTCGTATATATCATTGTATACGACCACAGCAGCTTTATGTAACCGTGATCGGATACACGTAGGGCTTTCTGCTATGTCCCCAGAAGGAAGTGTACGTCGCATTCGTCTCAATGGTTGATGTCATGCTGTTGTACATGCATCGGAAATTTTTATGCGCGCCGCCTGTCATAGTTAAATGTGTATAAGTTCATCACCGACCGTTTGAATATACCATGCTCACAAGCACACACACCTGCACACAACGCATCAACACGGCACACAATAACACACCTGTGCCTTCTACTCAGTCTATATGATGATTGTATTCATCAATAGTGAGAGGATATTCGCTGTCATCTGTGTATCCAGCACATCATGCTAACACACACGGTTCGCCACCCAGCATCATATGTATGCTCAGCTTGTCACACTATCAGCAGCAGCAGCAGCAGTATCCCCACGAAAAAGGAGATAAGCCACAGGCAATGATGCATCATTAGTGATGGAGGAATATCGGGGGTAACAGCTATGTCCACTGATGATATGCGCACCTTGTGCAGCAAACAAAACATGCAGTGAGGGGCTACCCATGCACACATAGATACATACATCACCCACAGACACAGCACATTTATATTTATTATCTTACATGCATGCATACTGTACATGCATGCACACACACGCACCCACACTTTACGCCAATACATGCATATGTACACGTAGGCTTAGAGCTTACCGTGAGCTGATCCGACACTGATCGGTGGTAGCAAATGCATTGCACATGGCCAGGCTTAAGGAAAGCGGCCCTGCAGCGAGCATCTGATGGCGCCGCTACAAAGAAAGCTGTGAAGGAGCTCTCCGATGACAGCCGAGGGCGGAAGCTTGCGGACAACTCTCATCCTATCAGTCAGAATCAGACGAAGCTAAAAAACGAAGGGTTTATTTCACCACTCGTGGCGAACAAGGCAGCGGCGTCATGCCGGCGCCGTGCCTCGACTCTGTTCCACGCGGTTGGAAGCTACGCAGAGCCCAGCCTCAAGACAAAGATGCGGAGAGAAAACAATGATGAGCTCGCCCCTCTGCGCCCGCCTGGGAGTTTCTGCAAAAAGAAAATGAGCACTTTCCTGGACGACCCAATCTTCACCTCAGGGAAAAGTGGTATCCTGTACGACATTGACAGCAGTCATACAGTGCCGCAAGCAGCTAGCAATAGAAGTGGGCTTCGGCAGCGCTCTACAGCAACCGGGATGTATAAAGAGAGACACATAAATGCTAAAATGAGGCGGGAGCAGTCCTAAAAGTGCACTGGTACATCCGCATCAGTTTCTTGACAACTCCCATGAATTCAGCTATACACCGCCTTTTTGCTTTCCGTATTTTTTTTGCATACACTGAAGGCACTGCTATAACAAGACTAGTACCGTAGTAGTAATAACACAATGCATTCATATATAAAGCCGCGAAGGGCAATGCCCTGCAAGAACTGATGCCACCTCACTGATCAAACACATGAACATAACTACCGGTGCAGAACTGCACTGCTGAACGATACTCTGCTAATGCTTGCTATCGTGTTGTTTCACGGAAGACTCAAACAAGCAATTTGAAGGTGAGGATGCGCTCATAGGCTGCATCCGGCCTCATGCACATTGCATACAGCCAACTGATTCGGTAGAGGTTTGTGCTCTTCACAGCATCCTTTTTCTGTCACAGTAGATCCCATATGAAAGGAATGTATCGAGATTACAGACACTATGACTAATTGTGAGCGGGTCAAGTATCTAAATATAATGCTGCCGAGCTCTGTGCGAGGTCGACCGGACACCATTAAATGCTTACCTATGCGGCATTCAAAATTTTTGCGTCATATATCACCTATCATATATCTGTCTTTTCGCGCTTCGATATATTTGCAGCACTGCCCTAGATACATGCTTCTCAAAAGCTATTTGGTCCCAGCATAGCAGCCTCCACATCTTCGATAGTGATCACCAGCTCCTTGGATTTATCAAGCTTAACGCGCATTCCTCCTGCCACGTTGACAATCCAATCCTCAGTTTCATCACTATCAGCACTCACTTAGGTCAAAACTTTAAGCACACATACACACATTCCACTGGCGAGCACCCATCTCCCATAGCCATTTTTCGCAAATGTTGTGGTCAAGGTGAAATGGGAACATTATGTGAGAGAGCAGTTGTCATGGCAGGTGCAATAGTCATACTATCTGCTGCCTGTATTTATGCCCGCACACTGCTACTAAACCGTCCAGTGCATGCTGATTGCATGGCGCCATGCACCCAACCATTTCCCAACATCTACGTACTGTTTCCTATGTGCTGTCATCCGATAACGCGTCACCCAAGTATCCAGGAGATGGGTTTGCGCACCTTGCTTGGGAACCGTGGGCTGGCCCTTGCCGTGGCCATGTGGATGCATGTGCATACGATTGTTCTCATCTCTATCTTTCACGACACCTAACAAACCCAACAGCCTCCAAAATCCGGCCGGTGAGCTTCCACAGCTTGTGTAGGCCGTCTCCCCCGTGGTGCATCTTAAGAAACCTCCCAGAAAGCAATATATTGGGTTGTCGCAGGTCCAATCTTTGGCCTGAGCTGTACATACTGCTCAACACGCATAGCAGAAGATCATGCAAGCATAATCGTGCTTTGGATGGTAAAATCAAGTTCAGAGAAGCGCCCCTAAGTGGCGCCCGGGCTAAGCGTAACACGCCAAATTAGAGGGATCATGGTGTCATCGGCAATGCCGCTGTAGCTGTGTAGGGAGCACGCACCCGGAAAGCTCATTTTCGAGCGAAAATCTGATAGCCAGGAGGAGTGCTGCGTCAGCAGATCCTTCGCCAGGTCACGCTCCCCGTTAAAGCGGTCGAGCTGCGTTAGAAATTCCGCTGATGGGACGCCTCCCATGCTGCCACTAGAAGGGTACCCGGCTCTGCTCCCTATTGCAACAGCGGGCCCCGACGTGGAGCGCTGCAGATGGTGGTCGGAGACCGTCCTTCCACCAGCGCTAACCCGAGGCTTGGCCCACTGGGCATCCGCTGGACCGAGGTTCATCCCCACGGAAGCGGCGCTTTGGGCTGCTACCACCGCCGAGCTCACAGCATCGAGGGAACTCTTGAGAGAGCCGCGCATTGCTCCCCGGTTCGCCGCCTAGCATATACACAGCCCACTGTTACAAAGACAACGGCTGGCGCACTTGTAGACTGGTGCCATGTGCAAACTGAGGGTTTTGACCAAAATATGGTTTCTCTTGTCTTGGCACCCCTCATTTATTGACACGCCGGTCAACAAATATATCCAAGGTGTTGCGTTCATTCATTCTCACCCCGGTCCCCTAACACAACACGCAAAGGCCGAGCCATTGTCTAGACTCACACCAAATTGCCCCGGGCACACAAAGCGAGATGATATCAAAACATCGGATGCGCCCTGGCTATCTCCAACTTTACAGAATAGACTGGGTGGATATTGCAAAGGTACGCACGCGGGGTGATGACTAATCGCGGGAGGGAGCTTCGGAGGTGGGCCCCACGAGACACCTGAGCAGTGAGGCCGCCAATGTCCATGAGGATGCGCTGCCGCTCAACCTCGTTCACCAGGTCTGCTGGTGCCGCCATGTGCATATTCGGCTGTGATGCATCCTGTGTCACATATGGGCCACTGGTCACTACCACGCCACACGCAGCGAGCGCCCCTGTAGCAAGCCCTCAGCTGCATGTTCTCACTCCATGGGCGCGGAGAGCGCTACACGGAACAGCTACAGCATTTCCAAAACATAGGACTGGCCCCTTCAATCTCTCAAGGAACCTCTTGAGGGTCACAAAGCACGGTGGCGCGGTCGCCACAGCCAGGGAGGAGATGCGAGAGGGAGGGCAGCTGACGTGGAGTGTTTGCTTGAGGGCCCGCAGCGCGTGCGCGTCATCGTTCAACTTACGTGCCTCCGCCTCGAGGTTGCGCTTCATGCCCTACGCCAATTACCCCACGAGGGACATCCGCGTCACACAGATATTCAACACAGTCAGCCATTGGTCGACTGAACAGAGGGTAGATGAATCCCGTGATGTATAAGAAATACTGAGACACTCGGATCAACAGCTGAAGCAGGTGTGGCGGTACATAGCTGTTACAACGTGATTGCGTCGTGCTCGTCAACCCAAAAGAGAGTCCTCGATCACAGTGAGCAGCGAGTGCCGTGTAGCCCTTAGGCCGCTGCGCAAGAACCGAGGAAGGCGAGAAATCAAGGCATGGGGGGGCGAGTTCCCGCGTCCGCACCATCAAGGTGGCCCTCTTGCGTTCTCGCTGCTCGGGATCCAGTTCCTAAAATATACTCCCAACCCTCCAAATTCACAAGAGCAACATACACCGCCACAGCATAAGTTGTTTAACGACCACGGCCAGCGCAGCACCCCATGGCGGCAATTTCCCAACAGATCTTTCACAAAACCCACTCGGGCCCAGCGCCACCGATGGGCGGAGAATTAGGAGGGCAGAGAACTTCAGGGCAGCTCAGAGGGTTGCCACACGCGCATGCATGCGAGTAGTGCACCTGGGACAGTGCTGCAATGCTCGCCTTGAGCTCCACCCTCGTCTGATGGATCACCTCTTGCTTCTCCCTGGCGCACCCCGCCCCGCCCCACCCTTGGGTTTCGCATCCCGCAATGCGGACAAAGCCGCGATGACTTGCAATGCAATGCACACCACGTGCGCCGCGGAAGCCGGCCGTGATGGTTGCGACAGGGCGCAGAAGGAGGGGCCGCACCTGATGTACTTGCGCTGCTGCTTCAAGAAGAGCTTCGCTTTGGACAGCGTTGTGCGATGCGGCACGTCGTCCTCGGCTTCTTGCGACTGCATGCACGGAAGGGCACCGGAATAGGGCGGATGGGGTTGGTGAGGGCCTACAGGCCTGAGATATCCAAGGCTCGTAACATACCATTGATGCGGGAGGGACAACAAAGTGGCGAAGCGCACGATGAGGCACCGCGCGCACGTGCTAAACAGCTGTCGAAGTTGGATCGCTCGAGGTGGGGAAACAATGCGTCTCTTGGTTCAGCCCTTCTTGGAACCGACCGTAAAACAGTTGCAGAGGGCCAGGAACAGGCCACGCCATACATTATGCTAGGATAACCATCAAAGAGAGGTCAAGCGCCGTCAAATGGAAGTCATCTCGGGATTGGCCGGATAAGGCTGACCGATGTGGGCTCTGGCGCATGCTTGGCCGAAGGCCAGTGGCGCTGCTGGCTGAACCAAATGGGTGCAAAAACGATTCAATTCCTCTGGTCTTGGCCAAACAGCACTCACCGATAATTTCTCCCATGCCAGGTCGATTGTCACCGATGTCACGCCAGGTCTATTGTCACCGAGGTCACGCCAGGTCTATTGTCACCGATGTCACGCCAGGTCTATTGTCACCGATGTCACGCCAGGTCTATTGTCACCGATGTCACGCCAGGTCTATTGTCACCGACAATATGTCACACCAGGTTAGGCTAGGCATTGTACGGCGTTGACCACCTAGGAACAGGCATTGTTGCACAATGTCCCGCATGAAAACCCTAACATCCGGAGACGAGTGATCCCCTAGGAGGCTGGGGGAGGCGCACCCTGTGGGCCCTGGCGCCATAGCCCGGGCGCTTGGATGGTGAGACGTATTCCCCGCGGTGGCTCACACTGCCCATTGCGTGCGTCGAGCTTCGCTGCGAGTGAGATGCCCTCGACCCCTTCTCGCCTTCGTAGCTTGTTCTTGAGGGCCCAGCCGTGGAGCGTCGCCGCCTGCCCCGCGTCCACACACTGCCCCGTCAGTGATAGTACTCACCCTTCAACAACCCCCCTTGGCAACGCAGCGCTGGCTGGTTAGAGGCTGGCTCAGGGTCGGGCCGGTGCGAGTGTATGCCTTGGGGCAGCAAGGGATCCCAACCTGCGGTAGGCCTCGTCGTCAGAGTCGGCGTCACTGTTCTCAACGGACAGGCAGTCTAAGTCCTCCTGCGCGACAATGGATGTACCACCCCCGCCTATGTATCACCCTGAGCCTCCTGAAGGATGTTCAGGGCCCTTCTGCCCAGGTGCCACACCATTCCGCGGCGCTAGAGTGTCATCCACACGGCGGAGGCTCCCCGTCTTGAGGGGAGGGCAAATGTAGGAAGGGCGGAGCAGTGGCGCGCAGGGAAGTAAAGGGGTCAGGTGGCGAGGATGACGCGGGTGCTTGCACGGGAATGACAGGCTCAGTGCCGGCCGGCTCAGAGCACGTAGGAGAATAGGAGTGCGTGCTAAATACCTCGGAGCTCCCAAAATTGACCCCCTCCTCCTCCTCCTCCTGAGAGAAGGCCACCCGTCGCGGATGGGTGGCAGCCTCAGCCTCCCAGCCGCGCGTGCTTTCCTTACGTGGCGACAGGCCTGGAGCGCCTCTCCATCCAACCACCCCTCCACTCTGACACTGCGCCACAGGCCTGCTCCTTCCTTTGGATTGTCTCACAGATCTGGCCCAGAGACCAGGCGATCTTCGGGTATACTCTGAGCTGAGCAGCATAGAAGTGCGTGACTTGTGCGAGCTAGAGCGGCTATGCCTCACCACACGGTAGAGCCGCAAGCACGGTGCGAGACGCACCCGCCAGAAGAGGGTTATCCACGTCGAAGGAGCCCTGCATGTGGTCTCTGCTTTTGGACTGCCGCAAGCCCCTGCATCGAGCGTCCTCTCCCGGCCGCCTCCCACGTCAGACAACCTTACCTCGATTCAACGCTGTCCAATCAGCGAATTGGCGCATCGCAGCCATCGCCTCCTAGTCCATGTGGGAATCCATACCAACTGCCCGACGGTTCGCTGTGGCACCTCAGGGATCCACGTCTGCCAGAGCTCTGCCCGCTACATACGCCAGCCATCTGTTGGCTGGGACCACATATACAAGACAGATATACAAGATACCAGAGCTGGGCCTCGATGCCCACTGGAGACGGGATGGCAGTAGGCCACCCACCGGTCTCTGCGCGACACCTCCTCTTGGGCCTTCACTTCGCGCTCTGCACACGGAGCCGCAGCCCTCATTCAGCAGGCCCCGCCTGGGCGCCTCCATACAACTGATGGAACCCGTGAAGGTTCAGCGGGCCCCGCCTGGGCGCCTCCATACAACTGATGGAACCCGTGAAGGTTCAGCGGGCCCCGCCTGGGCGCCTCCATACAACTGATGGAACCCGTGAAGGTTCAGCGGGCCCCGCCTAGGCGCCTCCATACAACTGATGGAACCCGTGAAGGTTCAGCAGGCCCCGCCTGGGCGCCTCCATACAACTGATGGAACCCGTGAAGGTTCAGCGGGCGAGCTGGCCGAGCCAGGCCAGCAAGCCGACTTGGCCTTTACGCGGTGACGCGCACTACAGGCCGCTGGATCAACTTGCCAACGTGCACGGTGGCTCCGCGCGCATCGTCGAGCAGTTCCATCGAGTGCCGCCAACGCCACGTGGCGTGCACTGTCCCCTCTGCATTAAGTTCCGAGCGGAGAGGGAAATAAGGATGTCGTGTGGTGAAGGGGAGGGGAGGTAGGCTAAAGGCGGGATGGACGCATACCGTGGGCCTCGAGCGTGGCGCGGCGCTGCTCGATAGCCCGCTCCCGCTCCGTGAGGTCGCGCTCCACCGTGTTAGGTACGGCAGGCCCCCCCTCTGCCGCCCCGCGTGATGGCCCCGAGTTCTCTCGGGACACCATGTGCAGGGACTTGGCCTCCCTATGAGCTCCCATTGCCCCCGCCCCCCTCGGCCAGCATCACCCAACTATCCCCTATCCTGCAGGCTGCGGCTCGAATGCGACATCAGCGCAGCGTGCGTCAAAGTGTTGTCATCGTCAACCAAGAACATGACATCAGCGCAGCGTGCGTCAAAGTGTTGTCATCGTCAACCAAGAACATGCCATCAGCGCAGCGTGCGTCAAAGTGTTGTCATCGTCAACCAAGAACATGACATCAGCGCAGCGTGCGTCAAAGTGTTGTCATCGTCAACCAAGAACATGACATCAGCGCAGCGTGCGTCAAAGTGTTGTCATCGTCAACCAAGAACATGACATCAGCGCAGCGTGCGTCAAAGTGTTGTCATCGTCAACCAAGAACATGCCATCAGCGCAGCGACTGAGAGGAAGCCAACACGGACCGTAGAGGCCAAGCGGATAAGCGCTCCGGGTGCGGGGGGCCGGCCGCACCTTAGATAGTTCTTCATCTGCTCATCCATGGATCGGCGCTCCTCCAGCATCAGCCTCTGCTGCTCTTGGAACTGCCGTCCCCGCCCACCCCCCACATCTTCCTCTATCCGCATCCCTTCCAGCCCGCCTGACCGCGCGACACTCTCGCACCTAGCCAGCCCGTTACAGGGCCGCTTTGTGTGCAAGATGGACACACCCTATTTATACCGTGAGGAAATGGACGCTGTCCAATGCACTGATCCCCCGTCCCACCAGCTACTCACGCGCCTGGTCTGGAGGAAGGGGGCTGATGGTGGGCAACACAGGACACGGGATCTGACCCGCTGGTTCATCTCGTCCTTGAGGGCCTGCGCCTGGGCGGACTGCTCCGACGCAGTGCGCTCCTGCATCTGACGGCTGAGCTTCCATCCCCTCCACCACCTTCCTTCAGCGCCCATTCCATGCGCACGACACCCTTTGAAACAGCGGCCAAGCATCTACTTCAGCTACAACACCGCGCCCATCTTGGATCAACCTCAGCACGGGCGTCACTCTTCTCAAATAGGGCGATATACGTGGGGCGCAATTATGGGCTTCAGGACACCGCCAGCGGCTCATATAGCATGGGCTTCAGGACACCGCCAGCGGCTCATATAGCATGGGCTTCAGGACACCGCCAGCGGCTCATATAGCATTGTCTTCAGGACACCGCCAGCGGCTCATATAGCATGGGCTTCAGGACAAGAAACCGAACCCGACAGACTTCGGACAGAGCCGCCTCCGGCTTTGGTAGTTTCCTGTGAAGGTCGGGCGGGCCTGGGCATTGCGGGTCTGGGCGGAGAAGGCAGCTCATCATCGTCTCCACCATTTGCCGAACACCCAACACGAGTGCAGCCTCGCATCTCATTCCTGCATCCTGGGGTTGCAGAGAGGGGAGAGAGGGAAGAGAGGGAAGAGAGGGAAGAGAGGGAAGAGAGGGAGAGGATCCGCGCGCACTGGGAGGAGAGGATGGCGTTGAGGGAGGGGTCTTCTGACAGGCTGCCCTTGAGAGAGGCCGCAGCCCCGGGGGCCTCGGGAAGCCCCCCTGTCGGCACTGCGCCGCCTGCAAGCTCGCGATGATGCGCCTGTCGCTGCATCTCGAGCTGGCGGCGGTGCTCCTGCTCCAGCGCTACCTGCTCCTGGCGGAGCTTCCGCTGCTGCTCCTCCTCCATCTGGGTCTGCACGCCGCCCCACCGCCGGTGCTCAGCCCTGTCGTCTTCCACGGGACCTCAGGAGGCAAAGCCTCGCGCTGTCATCCCCGAGGAGGATACTGAGCTCGATCCCAGGCCACTCCCCCTGGCGGGTGGAGTATCGAGGTAATTCCCAGGCAGGCCAAGATCACCTTGCACCATGATACTTTCAGCAAAATCGAAGGCATTCAACACGCTCGATGCCCCCCGGAAGCGCCGGGTAGACTCTCTGCCCCGCTGTTCAACACGCTCGATGCCCCCCGAAAGCGCCGGGTAGACTCTCTGCCCCGCTGTTCAACATGGGCACCATGGCCTTGTCAT
>LGRX02005045.1:41593-59173 GCA_001247695.2 Cymbomonas tetramitiformis
AGGGTGGGCGGGTACTCGTAGCAAGGCGAGGGACTTCTGGTTGTCGGCGAGGATCTGGCGCTCCTGTGCCTCCAGCCGCTGCTGCATTTCGCGCCGCTTCAACGCGAGGGCCTCCTCCTCCTCCGTGCGAAGCGCCGCCTCCATGGCATCCTGTGCCTGCTTCCGCTCACCCGCAGACCGCGCCCCTGCAAGCGCCGCCTCCGCCGCGTTGGCTTGCCCGAGTGACGCCCGCTGCCGCTCCCCACGGACCCGCTCCTCCTCCACCAGCCGCGCAGTCTCCGCCCGCGCCGCCGCCAGCTCCCTCTCTCGCTCCTGTCGCATGCGCCAGTGCAAAACCCTCCGCGGCGCATCCTGAGAAGCTGCCGCAACAAAAGCATTCCGAACATTCCTCTCAGGCATACGGCACGTGGCTGCCACAAGCCCCACACAACAGGCAGCTCCCATCTCTTCTTCTCAGGCACCTGGCCCCTTCACATCCCCAGTGGGCCACTACTGGGGCGAGAGGAGCAAACATTTGCGGGCGGAGGTGAGCAGTCTGGAGGGCTTGAGGGCTGCGTGGGCAGAGGGGAAGAAAGAGACGCACCTGCGCCGCCACCTGGCGCGCTGCGCTGCGCTCCCGCTCGAGAAGACTCTCCCGATCGAGCGCCGCCTGCTTCTCTGCTGCGGCCATCTCGCGCTCCCGCATCTGCGCCCTCGCCGCCATCGTCATTCCCTGCTTGAATCCATGTCACTTGCCGGCAGCCGCGGAAAGCATAGGGCCCGAGCAGGGTAGTGAGCAAGGTGGGTCGGGGCAGAACACTCACCCGCAGCATGTCCTCCTTGACGGAGGCAATTTCCCTCTCTCGCAGGTGTTCGCCAGCGGCCAGAGCGGCCTTCTCGGCGGCGGCTAGCTCCCTCTCACGCAGCTGCGCCACCCTCACCACACCACAGTTTCGGGGACTGTGACTCATCGCCAGAGCCTCTCCGAATGACCCCATCGATGACCACGCTGGCGGGTCTCGTGCCCGGATCGTGTGGCGAGCAGCGGTTTAGTGCTCCAGGCCTCGCAAATGCGAAGCACAGCAGCCGCCCCTCGGGAGAAGAACACCAGAAGCACACCTGCTCGCCGGCGCGCCTTGCTGACCGCTCAGCTTCGGCCATCAGATCCTGGCGCAGCTGATCAGACGCTTCCTCAGCACTCACCATGCTACCCTCCTGCGCACACCCCCAGCTCTCCGCGAAAAAACCTCAGCGGACCCCTGGCGCAGAAAACGAGCTGCATCCTCCTTTCTAATCCTTCTCTCCCCTGACACCTGGAGCTCCGTCCTGACCTCAGGGACGAATGCGCAGGAAGGTGCACACGAGTGCACACGCGCCAAAGTAAGGCCTCAGCCGGCCAATCTGCCGAAAGGCTCACCAGCCGGTGCCCCTCGGATGCGGAAGAAAGGTGACGCATGCGATGCGATGCGCCACTTTTTCCACGGCGCCGCTGCGGCGGATGGACAAACGTTGTCAGGTGCACGTCGAGGGACAAGCGCAGGCACCACACGCCACGGCGGCGGGCGGCCAGAGGGACGCGCGCCTTGGCTGCACGCTGGAGAATCTCACGCTCCTGTTCTACCTCGGCCTGCACGGCCGCCAGCTGGCGGGCCCGGGCATTGTCCACCTCTCTCCTCAGCTCGGACATTTCCGCTTCCCGCGCACTTGCCACATCAGCGCGTCCCCCGGCCAGCAGCCTGTCCTTCTCCGCCGCCGCTTCCGCGCGCACCGCCGCCAGCTGGCGCTCGGCTTCCATTCGTGCCTCCACCAGCTGGCGCTCTGCATCCGCCCGCACGGCTGCGATTTGCCGGTCCTTCTCCAGCGCGGATGCAGACCGGGCTTCCGCCAGCAGGCGGTCCTTCTCCATGGCGGCCTCGCTGCGCGCTGCCGCCAGCTGGCGGTCCTTCTCCATGGCAGCCTCGCTGCGCGCTGCCGCCAGCTGGCGGTCCTTCTCCATGGCGGCCTCGCTGCGCGCCGTCGCCAGCTGGCGGTCCTTCTCCATGGCAGCCTCGCTGCGAGCTGCTGCCAGCTGGCGGTCCTTCTCCTGCGGGATCTCATCTTGCATGGACGCCAACATCCGCCTCTTCTCCTCCTCAACCTCGCGCCGCGCAGATGCCAGCAGTCGCTCCTTCTCCTCCTCCACCTCCGCTTTGGCCTGCCCAGCGCGTCCCGTCGACGCCACAGCACCCCCACACGCGTCACGCCTCGCCCTCGTCATGCACTCTGCCACTTCGGTGCGCGATGTCCATCCCGAGGCTGCACGAGGGCCCTGGGAGTGCCACGTCAGCGCGCATGCGAATGTGCGCCTGCCTCCCGAGCGTTCGCCATCGAGCAGGCAACTCCGATCGTGCCAAGGTACCTTGGCCAGGTGCGTCCGGCGGGCCTCAGATCCTGCGGCCTCCGCCGCCTCCATCTCCCTCTCCCGCAACCCCTCCACCTCCTGCAGCCCGCTCGCCTCACGCCGTCAGACACTTGCCATCCCCAAGCAGCATCATCACGTGACACAACAGGGCCCATCCCCTCGACGCGGATACACAAATCCTTCACCAGCCCACATGGCCCCCATAGCCTGCCATGCAGAGGGGCTCCCTGCGACCGGGGTCACAACGGGGTTGCGCATGCGGCGGTGACGCAGCGGTCAGCAGCCAGCACTCGTGAAGTAAAGAAAAGATCCAACGCCTAAGGCGGCCTCTGCTCCTTAGGAGCTAACAGGACGGCTCCTCGGGAGCTAACAGGACGGCTCCTCGGGAGCTAACAGACCGGCCTTTATTTTCAGGATGGCCGAGCACCTCAATAGTGCCCCTTTCCAAAGCAGGGGGGAGAAAGCGCCAGCCAGGGGTGCCAAACCTTGTACATGGCTGGGTCTGGCGCCGAGGCCAGCAGAAGCCTTTGCCGTTCCACCTCCACCTCCGCCTCCACAGCCACCCTGGCCTTGGCCAGCGCGTGCTCCTTCTCGGCCGCTGGTAGAGAGCTCTCCCGCACCCCTCCCCGCCGCTCTCACTACCTCTGAATTGAGTGCTCACCCCTCCCCGCCGCTCCCACTACCTCTGAATTGAGTGCTCACCTCCCCGCTCTCACTACCTCTGAATTGAGTGCTCACCCCTCCGCCGTGCTCGCCTCCATGCCGAGTACGCCCTGGCATGGCATCAGTGGCGCAGCCGGTCCAGCCTCCCGGGAGGGCCATCTGGGATCCCTGATATGGGATGCCAGTGAATGCCCATCCGGTGTCCACCGTTCCATGGCCTGATTGGCGCAACATTCTCCGTCCGCGGCGAGTGCGCCGCGGCGCAATGCCAAAATGCTGACACGGCCACCACAAGCGCCGCGCACTGTGCCGCACACTTCCTCACAGTGTGTGTGTTTGTCCTTGGACCGACTCCTGTGTGTGTGCTGTGGCGTCGGGCCGGTGCTAAGGCTGCCTGGGGCAAGCTGTGGCTCTGGCACAGTGGCCATCCTGGGCGTGTGTCTACAAATCCAACGGCAAGGGAAATGCTCATCGACGTCCAGTCCGTGGGCAACGGGGTACTTGCGGTGGCTCGAGGGCTGTGGTGGCGTACCGGTCTCCTTGGCAACCTCTGCCTCCATGCCCTGCCGCGCCTCGGACACAAGGGCCTGGCGCTGGTCCTCGGCGGCCTGCGCCCGCCACCACCCACCCCCGTGGAGACCCCTTTCAGCGCTCCCGCCCCCTTCATCCCCGTTCAAGCAGCGCTTCACCGTCCAAGCCACACACTGATCAACCTAAGCAGCACCCTGGCTTGTGGAGGGGCGGGGCGGGGAGGGGTTCACCTGGGCAGCCTCGGCCACCACCTTGAGGCGCTCCTGCTCGCGGATTCGAGTGGTCTCTGTGCGCATCTCCTCCGACAGCTTCCTCTCCTGCATCACCCCGGATCGTGCCTCAGTCATCACCGCTCAACTTCCAGAGCCTATGGCGTGCCAGCTGTCCAGTACACCTGTCTGGGGGATGGGGGTTGGGGGGATGCAGATGGCAGGAACATGGACTTTGAAGGTTCGCTCGAGATCACTGATTGGCAAAGAGGACAAGGGCCACTTGGACTGCCTACCAGGCCTGTGCCGCCACGTAGAGGTGGGAGAGACTGCAGGGGCCACTACCGGGTGCCTCAACTGCACACCACGTCGCCGCACAGAAGTGGGCTGGAGGCGTCCGAGCAGCGCAGGCGGGTTCGCTTCCATGCTGTCAGATCGCCAGCTCGGGGATTGAAGGAGAATGGCGCTCAGACCAGCGGGGAGGCGGCACCTGATCGTTGGAGAGGCTGCGCCGCAGGGTGGCTGTCTCCGTGGAAATCTCCTCACGCGCCAGCTCCAGAGCCTTCTCCAGCTCCGAGGCGCGCATCCTGGCTACTTCCACTTCCACTTCCTTCTGCATCCAAGCCTTCTCCTCGGCGGAGAGCGTGGCCTGCGTCGCCCACTCCCTCCCCGCTCACACTGCATGCCATACCCGCGGTTGATGATTCCCTGGTGGCCGGCACAATTCCTACACTGCCTGTCTCAGCATGACAAGCGAGACAAAGCATGAGCACCCCTTCACAGCGCAAATCACACACCATGGCACTCACAGAGCAACGCTGGGGTCCATCAGTGAGATCAATCTGATGCGAATGGGAGAGTTCCGCCGCTGGAGGGCAATACTGCAGTGTGCCAACACTCGCTCAGCGGTGGAGTGGTGTCACACAGACTCGATCGGGCCGAGGGCGGCAGGGGGCGACGAGCTGGCAGGCGGCGGGGAGTGGAGAGTATGACAGGCGTCCGGAGGCCTGGAGCCACCTTGGCCTGCTCAAGCGCTTTCGACTTGGCCTCGGACACCTCCTTCATTGCGAGGTTCTCCGCTTCCTCCCTCTCTGCCGCCAGCGCCTTCAGCCGGTTCTTCAGCTCCTTGGACTCTCTGCAACCCCCTCTCAACCCCCCTCCTTGTCGCTTCGCTTTGCGATCGGATCCCTCCGGCAGTAAGCATTCCATGCATGCCACTGCGATGGCTCCTGACGCCACGAGTGCTAATCAAAGCCCAAATCTGCTCACAACGGAGAGCCCAAAGGCGGCCCCCCCTTCGCCGATTCATCCACGCCTCACACCCCCGTTCTCCCTCCCGCCACGCCGTGGAACCACTTCACCCTCCAGAGCTCGACCCACCCTATCGCATACTCGCCTCCCCGAATGCAGCAGCCGTCGGTCAGCCTCTGAAACACCCTACCCCCGCGCCGCGTCAACGCCTGCTGGGGGCCCTCACCTCTCCAGCTCATCCTCAGTCTTCTGCACCGCCTCCCGTTGCTGCTCTTTCAGCTTGCTCAGCTGCTCCGCATGCTCCTCCTTCAGACGCTGCACCCCCCCCAGAGCAGAGCACAGGCCTCAACATTCATACACCAGGGATATAACTCACCTGTGCATGATATCGAGCGACCTTCGGGCCTCGCTCACGCCACCTCACTGGCAATCCTCCACCAAAGCCTCGGGCGTCACTCACACCGTCACAGCAGTACACTAGCCCAAGAAGCGCGATGCCGCCCTGGTGGTACCTTCAGCTCCGTGCGGGTCTCGTCGCTCTTCGCCTCGTTGGCATCCTGGAGGGTTCTCAGGCGCAAGTCCGCTGCCTCCTGTCTCTCACCGGCCACGCTGCCCCGGCTCACCCCTCGTCCAGAACCACCCCCGCCCGCCTCTCCGCCCCTTGTGCCGGACCTTGCAGGGACAAGCAGCTTCCACATCCAATCCAATGCGAAGCACAGCGGTGCGCGGCACCTTTTCCCACCTTGCGTGTGGGCACACGGATGTGGAGCACGTGGGTGGCATCCAACGGGCATGCGATGACTCCGCTCGCCCACGAATAGGAAAATCGCAGCATGCGAGGGGTGTCCAGCGCACCTGCTCGGCGTCCTCCTTGCGCTGGAAACCGCGCTTGAGGTCTGCTATGGCGTTCTGCACCAATGGGGTTTGGAAAGGGTCACACAAAGAGAGGGGTAAGAGGTTGAGGGTACCATACAGGGGTAGCAATATGGATGAGCGAAATGCGGGGCCGGAGGTATCCCTTGGGAGGCTGCAACAGCGTAGGCGAGCTGCAGCGTCAGCGTACGTTCCCTTGGACACATGGCGCGAGGCAGAAGAGGGCGAGAGCTGCACAGCGCCGCAGACAGCGCGCGCCGCCGTGTGCAGCTGAAATCTCTTGACGTTAGACGGGGGCAGGGGGGTGGGTGTGGATACTTGATGCGGGAGTGAGCACGAGAAGGTGAGAGGGGCACCATGGAGGCATCCTCAAGGAGGCGCCGCTGCCTCTTCTCGTCCTCCTGACGGTCCTCCCGCCACCGCGAATTACGCAGCTCCTGCTCACCGCCCACGTCCACCTCCCCCCTCGCAGTTGATTTTGGGTTGGAGAGCATCCAGGAGAGCCCGCTTGCGCGCCGCCTCCGTAAGCCCTGCCTTACTGTCGGGCGGCAACCCCGTGAGCCAGCCTCCCCGCTTGTCGCAGCGAGCCACCTGGCGCAGCACGCCTAGTCCAGGCATGCCCATGAACGCTGTCCCAAGGGGACCATGGTTCGGACCCACTAATCAAAACCGCACACAGAGGGCAAACGGACACGTGGATTGGCCGCACAGTGCTGGAAGGAAGTGAGTGTTATACAGCCCCTCGCACAAGGGGAAGGGAGAGTTCCAGAGCGCCACAGCCAGCGTGGAATCTTTTAGCGACAAGCTGCAGGGGCGCAGTGCTCGTCGTGGGGCCCGGGGAGCTGCTCGCGGCACCAAGGACGGCACCTCATCTGTCTCGAAGCGCTTCCGTGAGTCCTTCTCCTCCTCTTGCAGCCTTTGCTCCCATTTACGCCGCTCCTCCGCCAGCTGATCCGTGAACCTCTGCGCGCCCCTCCTCGCTCCCCCTGGCATGCTGATGTTCCAGAATCCGGGCACTCGCTCCACAGCACCACCCCACTGCGGTGCAGGAGAGGCCAAGCTCTACGAGGCGGCTGGCACCAACCCCACAGCCCTAACGTGATAGTGGTCCCCTTCTGGAAGGATCCGCGCTGACGTGGCACAAACCCGGACCACACGGCTTTCACGTGACAGTCCTTTTGGGAGGATCCGCGCTGACGTGGCACAAACCCGGACCACATGGCCCTCACGTGATAGTGGTCCCCTTCTGGAAGGATCAATGCTGACGTGGGCAGCATGTGGTGAGCACTGAGCCACCCCTGCAGGCGGATGGAGAGGCACCCCGAGGACTGGGAGTGTGTGCGTGCACGTCGCATCAAGGCAAGGCTGGGGCGCGACTGGGTGCCCGCAGGCGCGCGAGGCCCTCTCCGCCGGCGCACCTTGCGGGCCTCCTCGTCGTCGCGCTCAGCCGCCAGGCGCAGCTCCTCCAGATCGCCGCTGCTCTCCATGTCGGTGCTGTCCCTCAGGGCCCCTGTTCCTCGGCCACCCCCCTCGTCTCCCCGCAACACAGGACCTCCCGAAGGTCAGCAGGCGACACCGCACACGTGCCAGGTTGAGGCGGCAGCCCGGCAGGATGGCCGGCGAGGAGGGAGTCCTCGCAATCCGAGCTGTCACGGGCCAGCAAGGACAAGGAAGGAGGCCGAGCCGGGGAACCAGAGACGGCGAGGCAAGTGCCGCGACAGCGCGGGAGGCATCTGCGTGCGGTTCCGAAATCGGGGTGGTGGGAGGCACCTGCACGATCGGAGCGCAAATCCGGGGTCGCACTCCGGCTGCGCTGCTTTGGGTCCACTTTCTTCGATTTGGGTTCTTTCTTCTTCTCTTTCTCTCGGGAGCTTCGGACATCTTCCTCAGACTCGTCCATCGAGGACCGCGCCTGGCCACCCACACACCCCTCAGCAGGCGTCCCCCTCGAGCAGCGCGGCCCCCCTCGGCCAAGAGGACCCCCTCCAGGCCGAGCGTACCACTGCCCCGTGAAGGGGACGGAGCAACAGGACTGATTCCCAGCGGTGAAGCGGGCAAAAGGCCGGCGCGCAGTGTGATGAGGCGAGCGGCATGAGTGCCCAGGGCTGATGCAGCTACTGGACTAATAGCAAATGCGCCACACGCACCACATTCGGCCCTTGCAGGGCGCGGGTGTACCTTGGCTGTCTCTTTGCGCAGACCTTTGACACCGAGGTCCGAGGCACCATCTCTTGGAGAACCAAGTGTGGGAAGGGGCTGCATCACTCCCTTCCCCCCAGCCCCGATGCCCCCTCCCAGCCCTTTGGCACCAGCGCCTTATGCGGTGCCCTGAGGAGGTTTCGGCGGCGGCCTTTCCGGCAGCTGCTCGCGAGATCCCGCTCAACACACGCGGCAGCTGCTCACTGCCTCAGTTGCCCCTTCTATGCCCAGCTCCGTCATTTGTTGAAGTGGAGTCACTCTTTGAAGGATGTTTGGAGCGAAGTGAAGATCTCCCGGCGGCCCTGAGCACAGCTATATGGACTTGCTAGGGCAAGGCTGAGGTTGGCGTTAGCTCGGGGTGAGGGAGCGACGGGGAAGGACGCACGTTCAGGCGGAGCGCAGGCGGGTCGAGTGTCTTCAGAGGGAGCAGTACGCTTCCCCCGAGGGATTTGGCCGAGCCCCCCATAGACCTGCACACGGCCGCGGAAGGCATGAGGCTGGCGGTACGCAGGGTATCGGAGCAAGACAGCGGATGGCGAAGTTTCGAAGGAATGCAAAACCACTTTAGACGTTGACGAAGTGGAAATGCACACTGGCTCAGCTTAGAGTTCAAATCAAACTTCTGCTGCTCGCATTTCAAAGCAGCTCTAAGATATCGCGACTCGTTGAGCTCGCAAAGCCATGGTCGAGACGGTCAGGCGGTGACGCTTACCCGCCAGACTTCCGACCCAGGATGTCATCGTCCCCGCTGCTGTCGAAGCCGACCTGCGACTGGCGTCGCTCTCGAGACTGTTTGGGGTTATTCTTTTTGGCCTCCCACTTACCTTTCTCTTCCGCGTAGAGCTTTCTGAGGAAAGAAAGGTGCATATATTCGATGTAAGGGCGAGGCAAGCATATGTTAGAACGTCACGAGCATACGCCCTGCGATGATGCTTCTGCATCGTGGATAATCTAACGCGTGAGAAAGATGCGTACTTGTAATACTCGTCGCATGGATGATCCCAAACACTCTCCCCGCTCGTGAAGTTGAAGTAGTAAATCTCGCCTTCGGGAGACTTGCTGCAGCAGCGAGTGGCACCTCCCATCCTCTCATTTTTATACTCTGCCAAGCCAGCGAAACGCTCGTTCGAAACCTATTTCCGAGGTGATAAAGAAGCGCGGGTTATCCAAAGCGGAAATACTGAATGCATTATCGAGTCAATCATGGCAGCGCTCGTAGTACAAGCTCGCAACCGTCACAGCACTGGTGCTATCATGTTGTTTAGCACGCTCGTCACTTGTATCGCTCGTTTGTCCTAGACAACAGCTCCGCGATACATCCATCACCAGCCATACATAGGAGGCGAAGATGACAGTGCCTTATCAAACAAGGTAGTTTGTGCTTGGAGCATGTTGCAGCTCACCATGGCTTCCAGTGCTCAGGGAGTGGCGCCTTCAGTCCTTCCCTCGCGAGCCACAGCAGCTCCTGTGTCACCACTCAGCGGGTCTCAGGCCGTAACCAATGAAAATATCATATTGTCAAAAGTGGGAAAATACCTTCTCCTTTTCCACATCCATTCCCAACCAACGCGCATATTCCAGGATTTCTGCATCACAGCAGTGACCTCAGAACTCTTGGCCATCATAAGGGTAGCAGTCAAAGCAGATGGGTATTGCACACATTTTTTCACAAACTATATTTATATGGTATATGCGAAGGGACTGCCCAAGGAGAAATTAAGCAGCGTTTTGGTCGTTGGAGTCTCGAGAAGAATCGACGCGACAAAGTCTAAGCAGGACAACGGCATAATTTCAGAGCGTGTCAGACACCGTCGGTACGATATTGAACCTGTAACAACTGATATACTCCCTTGATATTCTTTGGAGTCGGAATCCGAGCGCACCGTCTTGAGTTGGTTCATAGTTCTCATCGATCTCCTCTTCGAGCACTATACTTTCTCCAGGCGGTGCCATCGCTCAACACGCACTTTAGAACGCTAAGTCTCAGTCTCCGTCTTGCACTCACGAAGTATGCAGGTCTGTCAGATACAGACTGAGTTATAGTCCGGCTGCAAAGGGGTCTGGGCCTGTACGGCACTTCTTCCAGCGCTTACACAATTCAAGATAGTATAAACGTATCTTATGATATGTTGGCCTTTACTGAGGCTGATATTGCAGTCTGAACGTGGCCATATGATACCGCGCCGCGTAAAATGTTATCAAAAACTCCATCATACGTGCCCAGGGGAGCCTGAGACGGCAAGACTACCGTCAAGTATCTTGATTTTGGTTAGCACTTGAAGCTTATGGGTATGTTCCCGTTGGCTTAAGCTGAGGGTCCTCTTTAGCGGAAGGTGTCTTTTACATTTACATTAAATTACCGATAGTCGGACTCGGAACTGTGACACTTGACTTCTACGACCGTAAGAACTCTGATCTGAGATCTCTGTACTCTCCTATAGTACTGTACTGTACTGTAGAGCTAATCTCAAATCTGAAATCTTTCATCTCAAATCAAGTAATCTCTACAAAGGCTTAATTATTACTCATACTCGTGTCACAGGCTAATAAGGCTAGGAAAGGAAAGTCAAAGTGAAAGTCCGAGTCACAGTCAGTCGACGAGTCGAGGGACGCGGACGGCCGGACGCGGACGCGGACGCTCCACTCGACTGTGTCACAGTGACATAAGTGACAAGAGCCTAGCCTAGCCTGTGTGCTGTGACATGACATCTGACATGATATGACATGACATTTCACATTTGACATTACGATTTATACTCGCGTCGCGTCGCGTGACACGGTCACAGAACGTGTCACTCTGGCTGAGACCAGAGTTTACGAGCTGTGGCCGCTGCGCGGCCGATCGCGATTTTCGACACGACAAGAATGGAATGCAGCTCGTAAACCTCCGGTCTACTGTAGGGTCTAGTACTAAATAGTAAATACTACGTATACTACAAATAAAAAGTCCTTAAAAAATGAAAAAATCGCGTCCGGAGGCTCTGGTCTCAGCCAGAGTAGGTACTGTAGAACGTTGTAGATCAGATGAATACTTATCTATTCAATACTGCGCTTCAGTCCGCTTCACCTTACCGTTACGGGAGCGTGGTCACATCAAGCTCACTTCAATACTGTATACACAACCTTCGCTTGTATATATATATATATATATATATATAGTGCCTGGAAGCATGCCTCGGATCAGGCCCTCGCCTCATTCGAGCTCAGAACTGACTTTCGACTCCCACATAAAAGTACAATCATCGCAAGCTAAGGGCTGTGAGGCCCCTGACATGATCGCCGACGCTGCCAGGCCCGTAGAACTTAAGGCGCGTGGCGAAGAGGACAAGCCGCTCAAAGACCTCGGGCGTTGCAGATCCGAGCACGTGGAAGTCAGGTCTTGATCTCACAACCGCCCAACAGATGTTCGTTGCTCCATTCTTGGTGCTTCTTTGCCTTTTCAATCTGGGTCCTCCTTTGCCGACCTCACCTGAGATATCTCGCACGGACGTTTCTGAGGAATAAACTGGCAGTCGCCGCTGACGTTTAGAGGTGTCGTCCTTTTGAGGCGACACGACCCGCCACTGCCTCAACCCTTACTTCTGGGGCAAGAAACTGTTTCTCACAGTTGCTTCTGGGACTGGAAATCCGAGGCGGATGGGAAGAGCGACACCGAGTTCTTGGAGAACAACGCCAAGATGGCTGTGAACACGCAGTTCCTTCATACCAATGCCACGGCACACAGGTGAGTTTGAGGTGGCTGTACATCACTCACCGGAACCCACAAAGATTAGTCCGGCCTGCGCCGCATGTGAAGTAGGCGGCGGAGTCTTGCGGCGCGAGCCAAGCGTAACTGTCACTGAAGGGATACGGCCATTGCAGTTTTGTCCTCGGCGCAGTCGCCGAGCTCGTGGACAACGCCGTGGACGAAGGAAACCAAGCTCATGCCCAGCGAGCGACATACGTGCACGTCTACGTTCGCCCGAACTTGAATCGGGTGCGTGATCGTGAACCATAAGCGTGAGTGATAGTTTGTCAAGCTGCAAAGTATAAATCACTTTGACGACATTGTTACGATCGAAAATCCGCAGAATTTAAAGCACGTCCGAGATATCTCACTCACAGTTCACAAAACGCGCTCGTGACACCAGCATCTTTGAGTTGAAAAACTGCGTATCCAGCTTCAGGACAATCAGTTTTATGGGAGTCTTCGAGTGGCGACAGTAGCACCTCAGACCTCCAGTCGCCGCGGGACCTGCAAGGGATGTTCTCAAACTGAGGCCATATTCAAGCCCGGACATATCTCAGGCACGTGGCTTAGCACTGAGGGAAGCCTGCCCAGCTCACGGTCTGGCAGGAAGGCCATGGCAGGAGATCTCAGTACTCGTGTCACTGCGTATCGACCGGTATGATCCTTTGGTCGTTGGGTTGCATAATTGTACTTCTCTCCGTGTTAAATGCGCCGAAGTTTTTGGGGGCCTGAGTGATGGGAGCTTGCAGCTTGGGGATCATCACATGGCACCCGTCTTGGTGGTGGAGGACGACGGGGGCGGCATGCTTCCTTGCGAACTACAGAATTGCATCAGCCTCGGATACTCGATGCGCAAGCACGCGAAGAAAGTAGGGCGCTATGGCAACGGCTTGAAATCTGGGGCCTTCCGGCTTGGTAGCACACTTTTCATCATCACCAAGAGCTCAAAGGACGGTACCATCACCGTTGGCCTCAGTTCCTTCATCGCCAACGTGAAAGCAGGCGCGTGCTCGTCCTCCGCGCGCTCTCTACAAAATCACGAATCGCCACAAGAAACGAGAGCATCCGGGAAACCTGCGCTGCGCCCGCCTCTCAAGTCTAAAAACATTTAGTTGGCATGGCTGAAATATGTTGTAAACCCTAATTCTTTTCAAGCAGACTGCAGTGCCATCGATGCTCTGACCGCAGTCACGTGACAGGTCGAATAAAAACTGAATCCCTGAGCAGATCCACGTGTCAGATCACACGAACACTACTGCCTGAACCCACCCACGTGTCAGGCCGCAGGAACACTACTGCCCTAGCCCCGGAACCTGCAAGTGCAATATTGCAACTCAGTTGTAAAGCCATCAGCTTGACATCGGTTGTCAGCCCTTGAGTCCAGCCCTTTGATCTGAAGCAGGAAACAACGAGCCGATCAACCACTTCATTGCTTTTAACTCAGACTTCTCCCCGCGTTACTTCGGGGACAGCTGCGAGCACCGGGAGGAGTGGCAAAAAGCACATCGCTTTCTCGGGGAATATGGCCCATTCGAAGATGTTGAAGCCCTGAACACACACTTGCGCCAATTGCCACCGCATGGCACACAGGTCATGCTGTGTGACTTATGGACATGCAAGGTGCCCCCCGCTGCTAACTCACCAGAAGACGCCAAATTTTACGGTTCCATTCTTGCCTATTCCGCGCCTTCTACGGGGGAACTTTTGGTGCAGAACTCGACAAGCGCTCGAACAGGCGAAAGTCGGTCACGCAGAGCACTTTCGGCTCTTCCTCTGACCTGGGTTTGTGGGAACAGGATAGTAAAGAATACGAACTAGATTTTCTCTCTGATCCTTACGGTGCTCCCGCGACCGTGCACACGCTCCCGCACACCTCTGGAAGTCAAATAGGCACGGATGGCAAAGCCGTACAGTGTGGGAAACAGGGGGAAATCATCGGAGATACGAGGAGTGGATGATGCGGGTGATGAGGGTGACAGGCAAGACAAGTGTGCTTAGGATGATAGGGTGACTGAGAAGACGGGGTTGCTCAGGATGACGAGGGTGACAGTGTAGAGGGGGGTGCTCATGATGGCCATGATGACCCTTATTTCCGCTGGAGGGGGTTGACAGGGGGAGGGAGGGGGAAGGAGGGAGGGGGGGCCTCCCTTCCCTTCCCCTCCTTCCCCCTTTCCACCCCCGTGCCCCCCCTTCCGCGGATAAGGGGGAGGGGTGAATGGACATATTACTGTAATTGAAGAGATTAAATTTACAACGTTGCATGATGAAGTGTAAATTTGAATGTAGAGATGAAACAGAATGCGGACAAACACACGGACCCAGATCGTATAAAGAATAAAATGCCGGTATTATGTTTTCTAGTGCTGGAAATTCAGTAATTTGACGAATGCGAGAGTCGACCATTGCGAGCATCGAGTTGTGATAACCGCTTGTCTCGAGCTGCTTGTTTTGAGAGAAAAAAATGTGCGTTATAAAATTGATGGGGGGGGGATTTGGAAGATGGCATGGCGGGTGAGGGTGAGATGAATGGGGGAAAGATGGCATGGCGGATGAGGTTGAGAGGAAAGGGGCAGAGAGACATATTGCTTTGGATGTTTTTCAGACTTCGGGCTGACGGGGATTGGAAGCAGATGTTCAAGTGCGCACCCAGCAGCAGGTCGCAGTGAAGGTGCGGCCGCTCCCGCGTGACCACGACCCTCGTACTCGCGACACCTCCTCTCGCATGACATGCGGAAGCGCCCTTCCATTACACCTGTGGCCGCATGACGCAAAGGCATGGACATGGCATGCGGAAGCGCCCTTCCATTATACCTGTGGCCGCATGACGCAAAGGCACGGACCTTGGGGGCAGAAGCATTCTTCTCTTGATTGATTGCACTACGTCTATAATCTGTAACATCAGCCGTCGCATCAGCTGTTGGGAATGACAGCCGTGGCTGCTTGAGCGAGGAGGTGCGACCGCCGTGACTGCTTCAGCGAGGGGAGCAGCGAACGCGGATTGTGATTTTGTCAGTGCGCAGAGGCAACGGCTGCAATTGCGGCAGCGAGGGAAAGCGACGGCTGTGAGTGTGTCAGTGAGGGGGATCAACGGCTGTGAGTGTGTGAGGGGGAGCAACGGCTGTGAGGCAAGTCAGCGCAGGGGATCAACGGCTTGTAGGAGTGCGCCAGTGAGGGAGCAACGGCTGTGAGTGTCGTGAGGGGAGCAACGGCTGTGAGTGTGTTGTCGGTGAGGGAGCAAACGGCTGTGAGTGTGTCAGTGAGGGGGATCAACGGCTGTGAGTGTGTCAGGGAGGGGGATCAACGGCTGTGAGTGTGTCGGTGAGGGGACGCATGTGACTGCAAGCTGCCGTGGCAGTCGGATGTGACGCCCTACTTGATCCGTCGATGCGACACAGGCATGGAACGTGGATACGGGCAAGGAGCGCGCTTTGGCCTATAAAAAGTCCCTCAGGGCGTACATGGCCATCCTATACCTTGAGCTGCCTCCAGGGTTTCAGGTGCGCGCACGCACTGCTCTCTCTATTCAGTGGGTACACGCAGCACCTCTTGCCACATGCTACGTGTGCAAGCGCGAATTCCTTACCGTGTTGCACCAAGATGCGCACGCGCGGGTGACTTGCCCCGCACTAGCTCGTGGCGGTGGCGCACTCAGCGCACGAGGGTCTTCAGAGGACGCATGGCATAAGGCAACCCATGCCCGCCCATCATGTGCCAGGATCTTTCCCCTTGCGGGACCGTTGACGATTTCCGTATCGAGTGCATCAAGGGCCGTGCTTGCGTCTAGTAGCTGTGGCGCGCGGAGTGGAGGACGAAGGGGGACCGAGGTTCGGCTGCAGATGTATTTGTGTCAGAAGCTCGTCCCCATGATCCGCCTCAAGGACGACATGCAGTTTCCCTGGAATAAGCCCTACCGCCCGCGCCTCCACAAAGGTGCGGTGCATACCCGGGCCTGGGAACGAATGCCTGGCAGCCGTAAAACATAAATACTAAAACGTCAAGGAGCTCCTACAAGCTGCATAATCAACTCTCGATGGGGATCGAAAGCTGCATAATCAACGCACGGTGGGGATCGAAAGCTTGCATTGATTGCACACCTTAGAAGAAGTATGATACATAGCAGGATTCCCAAGCTGGTTTGTTGTGCCTTATCCAGCCCTGCGCTGCTCTCACATGCTTCTTCTGCAACTTGCTTGGGGCGCTCCTAGCCTCGGTAGGGGTGCCTCACGCCACTCAGATTTTAGGGTTTAGGGTTGGCCACACAATCTGCACTACACCGGCACACATTGACGCACTCATATGTGTGTGAGGCGTACATGCATGCTGCGTCTTTTCTGTGTGCGGGGGTCGGTGTACATCGTATGCCGCATGTTGTATCAAAGACGATCTCTGCGACTGACAACAACGCACTAAGATCCTGACCGCTTTCAATGCTTTCAACAACGCCTTGATCATTGCATGGAAGTATGACGGTGTACGTTGCTTGGGGATGCTCCTTGATAATGTTTTCAAGGGTGATGTACACTGTACAAATACCTCATCAATGGCAAAGGCGGATTCGAGCAGAAATGAATTGTTTAAATTTTAGTGCAATATGGTTTTAGTGGCTTCAGAAAGCAAAATCCGTGACTCCAGCTTTAGCCGAGACAGAATGGCATGCATTATACAGGCGTGCAAATGGCCACAAACGGACACGGCCAATCAGCTCGGTTTCTTGTGCTTCCCACCTCATCCGACCCAGGGGACTATGTTGACTTGGATGCATACATGGACGGGCATTTGAACTTAACGTTGCGACCTGAGATTAGCCCCCGTAAGAAAGTGGACAGAAACGGTTCATGAGAAATATTGCAGTGCCTTTGGCGGATGAGGATCAGAGCAAACGTGAAAGTGGAATGACCAAGAATTGGGCGACTCCTCGGAGCCCATGGGCTCAGATGGACGTCAGCCTGCTCTGCTCTGAGCCGGGAAACATTGACTTTATCACATTCTTCTATGCCCATGGCGGTGTCTCTTGCATTGGCAAGGGGGAATGTTGTGCACTTCCACCACTTCATGCTTGAGTGAATCTCCACAAGTGCGGAAGAATCGGATGAAGCCTGAGTGGCCGCCACGAACGAAGCAGACTGGAGGCCATGCGGGTTGTGCGTGGCCTTTATTTTGCAGCTCCACGGGTCCGATACTTTGCTGGGCTTTGATCTGTGTCCCCGCTGTGTGGTTCCGTGCTCTGTGAACGTGCAGCCCAGCTTGTGCTGAGGGTGCCGCAGCGCTCTATAGTATATATATCCTATACTGCCGCCATGCCTCTGTCCACATCGCATGGGGCGCAGAGCAGTCTGTGTCCAACCCCACCTAGCCCCTCCCCCCCCCGGCCCGCGCACGTGCTCAGAGTTGTGCGAGGTCCCGGGCGTGGGGAGGTGGTGGCAGATGAAGGCGAACAGCGGGATCCAGGGGGCGGTGGTATGGATGCAGGTGGCGCCCCGATCTGGCGTCCGTTTGTGTCCACCGACCTATGGGGGCTTTGAGAGGGTGTCAAACTTCATAGGGCTCCCTCGCCTTTCGACATTGGCTGAGTTGGCTCAGGAGGTTGTGTCGAGATGAATAGTTGTGAGCACAGGAGCTGCCGCCGCACTGGGTGTTGCTCGAACAGTTTTGAGCACAGGAGCTGCCGCCGCACTGGGTGTTGCTCGAATAGTTGTGAGCATAGGCGCTGCCGCCGCACTGGGGGTTGCTCGAATAGTTGTGAG
>LGRX02005045.1:60999-77129 GCA_001247695.2 Cymbomonas tetramitiformis
AGTGGTGAGCATAGGAGCTGCCGCGGCACTGGGTGTTGCTCGAATAGTTGTGAGCACAGGAGCTGCCGCCGCACTGGGTGTTGCTCGAATGGTTTTGAGCATAGGAGCTGCCGCCGCACTGGGTGTTGCTCGAATCGCAGCTGGGCTTCGGGCTGCGGAGCTAACATTAGGGGTAGAGGAGAGCCACATTAGTGCCGCGGGCAAGCAGCCATGTCCCAGCAAGAGAGCCGTTGGATCAGGGCAGAGCGCGCGATGCTCGCCATGCCCGTGCACTTGTGGAGCTCGACAGCGGCATCACACGATGTGGCGGAACTTAGCTTTGCGTGTTGCGCCACGCGGGGGAATAGAGTGGCATGTGTTACACTGTCCAGGGGGAAAGAGTGGTGTGTGTTACACAGCGCAGGATAATAAAATGGCGTGTGCTACACTGCCCAAGGGAATAGAGTGGCGTGTATTACACCGCGCTGCGGGCAAGAGTGGTGTGTGCTACATCGCACAGGGGAAAAGAGTGCGTGCGTTACACCGCACGGGGGAATAGAGTGACGTTTTTCACACCATTTGAACTGTGTGTGTTGCACCACGCTGGGGAATAGGGTAGCGTGCCAACCCGTGCGTATGGGAAGTGCGGCAAACTAGGTGGAGATCTAATTGGCGACGTTTGCATATATACCTCGAAGGGCTTGAGGGGGCTGTGGGGGGCTGAGGGGGCTGTGGGGGCTGAGGGGGCTGCGGGCTGCAGCGCATGAAGAGAAGCCCGCCGCCGAGATTACGATTGGATTTGCGAAGGAGGCGAAGGCGGGGGGGGGCACGGACTTGAAAGGCGTCTGCATCTACCACAAGAAGCGCCTCATTGTGGCGTACGAGCAGGTGCTGCGCCCGTCTGCTCCTCTCTCCCGGCGCATGCGCGTCATCCCTAACCCCTCCTGTGATGATGCGGTGGGTGCCGTGAGTGCTATGCTCGTCCGCAGCATTTTCCAGCGACGCTGGAGTGGGCATACTCAGTGGTGAAGTGGGTTCGTGTGTGGAAATGTCACGGGTACTGTGAGGCACCACAGGTTCATGGCATGGGTGGGAAGGTCTAAGGGGTAGGTGAGTCGAGTAGGAGGTGGCAATCCGATTTCAGCTTGATGAGGGTTTTGGAGAGTTGCCGGCCCTCTGTTCTGTCTGTGGTTCGAGGGAATGGGTGCCTTTGCTTAAGTGTTACGAGGGAGGGGAACCCATACGGATCGTTAAGCCTTTGATGATCGTTCAGCGCTCATCCGAGCGTCTCGGGAGGTTCCGTCAGCTCACACGTGGCCTCCCCGCACTGCGCGCCGCGGGCAGTGCAAATAAAGTCCCCGAGGCGCGGCTGATCGCAGGCCTGGGAGGGTAGTGAGCGCGGCTCCCGATGGGGGGTGACATGACGCGGGCGGTGCTGATTGCAGCCGAGGAGCTGGACCTGGTCCACGGGCAAGGGGGTGATTGGCGTGGTCGATCTGAATTTCCTCAACCCGCTGCACAACAAGCAAGACTTCGAGACCAGCGAGCCGCGCACCAAGCTCAGTAACGAGCTAGCCAAGCGCGTTCTTGAATTCTGGAAGCTTAACTGCCACCGGATTGGATACAAGCCGGAGAAGGACAGGCGCCCAAGCAAACCAGTCGGCCCACCCCGGACCGGCGGCGCACTGCTTGTGGAGCCCCCAGCCCTGCCGGGGCCGGCGCCAGAGGCGCGCGTAGACACTGCGGCCGCGCTGCTCGAGCCCCCCTTGCGCCTCGGGCACTTGGAGGAGTGGATGCAGAGCACCACCGCCATGCCCTCAGCGCTTCTCCCCAGCGCACCTATCGCGGAGGACCCGGTCCACTTGGACAAGGGTATCGCTGCCGGGAGACCTGGGCAGACCTGTGCACGACCCCACGCCGAGGCCGCCCTTCCCCTCTCAGGGGCTGGGCTCCATGACGAGGTAATGGCAGCTCCCGGAAATGCCCCCTTCAGCGCCGCGGGCACTGTTTGCGGTGAGAGTGCGTGCCGCTGTTCACCGGTGGTGCTGGCCCGCGTGTGTCATTTCTCCGGTGCGAGGCGTCTATATTGGCGTTCAAATCACAGAGCGGTGCAATGCCCTTTTTTATGGTGCGCCGCTCTCTGCGGCTCTCTCTTGCAAATGCGGCGAGGCGCTGTCGGTGCTCACGTGCTTTGCGCTTTCGGTGCTCAAGTGCTTCGCGCTTTCGGTGCTCACGTGCTTCGCACTGTTGGTGGACACATGCTTCGCGCTGTTGGTGCTCACGTGCTTCGCGCTTTCGGTGCTCACGTGCTTCGCGCTTTCGGTGCTCACGTGCTTCCCCCAGTGCGCATTTCCGCGCCAAAAGACTTCCAATGGGCAGTGCGATATACCCACGCCGGGAGCCATGGGCCCGAGACGCGCTCTGGGACGTGATTGTGGACTGCCCACGGCTACGAGGCGACCATGAAGAGACCCGTGTGCGCACTGACCTGGCTGTGAGTGTGTACGGCCCACCGCACGCTGACTTCTTCGGCAAGTGGTGCCCGAGCTACCCGGCTGCCTAACGAGTGCTGCACAGCTGCATGCGCCCACGCCAGGCCAGACGGTCGCGGCACACACTTCGGGTGCTCCGTGGGACCGCAAGACGATCAGCTCCAGCGCCCGGGAACGGTGCTGCGTGTGCGAGTCTGCGATGCCCGCCTCCAGCATCTCGCCTCCACTATATAACCTCGTCCGGAGCCCAGCCAGCGGCCCATCGTTTGCCAATTGCCTGCGGCCTCCCTCACGACTCCTCATCACCGTCATTTCCGGCGCGTCGAGACGCCACGTGTTGCTGTGGCACCACTTGTAAATGGCATGTCCACCAGGCAAAGGTCAAGCGCACACTTTGGGCCATTCACACGGATTGGACGTGAGTGTCGTGGAGACGCGGAGCCCCCCAAGCCGCACTCGCCCCGCGTGAGCGCTTCTGTGGCTGCTCCGCCCGCGCACTCAAGGCATCCCGCCGAAGCCGATCTGCATGCGCCCTGAGAGCTGCTGGAGCCGCCTCGGAGCCACCAAGCCTCCCCTGGGAGCGGCCACCGCACCCCCTGATCTCTGCAACGCCCCGTCTCACGCCTGTCTTTTCACCTGCAACACGCCGGGCATCCCGGAGGATCTCCCCAGTGGAAGAGTGACGGCTTTGTCATCCACTCGTTCAAAACTCAAGGGCCCGCTGTACAAGCGTGTCTGCATTCCCCTGTCCCCCACTCTCACCCTATCGCACGGAAGCCCTGGCACCGAGGGCTCCAGGGGTAGGCAGGATGATTGGGTGCTGCGCCCTGGAGCTGGGGTGCGCCCGCCACGCTGTGTGGTGTCCGCCTGAGGTGCGGTGGCGTCTCCACTGTAAATGCCTGGTCCGGAGCCCTCCCAGCGGCCAGTAGTTCACCGGCTGCGTTGAGGGACTATTCATCACTGGTGGCGCCAGGGCGGCCAGCACCCTGACGGTGCGTGCAGACCAGTGGAAGAGGCGCCACACGCTGTCAAGCTACCAGTTGTGAGTGGTCATAATCGCCGGGATGGACTCCCGGGCTCCGAGGCATCCGGCGTGTGTCCAAGCCCCGTACAATCTCCCTCCCTCGCTTCGCCCAATACCGTCTCCCAAAGTGCCAGCTGTCCTCAAATCCCCCTCGTCCTCTTCCCCCCTGGTCCCCGTCATCCCCCCTCACCCTCGTCCTGAAGCAGCTCACACACGAGATCCCAGCGAAGCCAGCTCCATGTGGGAGTGCCGCACAAGCCCAGGGAGCTGCGACCTTGGTGGCCCCTCTCACCCGAAAGCAAGCCGGAGCCACCTTGAAGACATAACACCAGAACATGCGTATGTCGCGTTTTCCGGATGTCCGTGCGCGATGTTGTGTTCTCGGCAGTGATTCATGCCTACCGGTAATGCTGGCATCCATGTAACCGTGCTTACAGGTGCTTGTCCTTGGACCGATTTTGGGGGCACTAAATGGCCGCCGAATGCCGGCTGCACCATGTACCCATAATACCTGGGATCAAAGGATTCAGCACCTACTTCGGGACACTCATCCGGATTTTCCGGAGCTCGCTAGTGGAGGATGGGACCCCGTAAGCCTCACTGGGCCAGCTGAGCACCTCTGCAACTGCGCTGTCTGCGCATTTGCCCCTTGTCTCTTAAGCCACTCCATGTGTGTGCGGCGTATCCTTGGACCGATTCTTTTGGCACCAAATAGCCAGGTTTTCCACGGGCCGTGTTGGAAGTTGCTCCACCGTGCCTTTTCTTGCGGTGCTGACGCAGCAGGTGCGCTGGGCACCAGGAGACGGAGGAGAGAGAGGAGCTCGAGCGCGCATCGCCCGGCAGGCTGCGCCAGGAACATGCAGATGTCCAGCGCTACGTGGCGGCGAAGCAGGCTGCTTTGCAGCAGACTGGGCCTGGGCTCGGGGAGGGCCCCGCAGAGAGCAAGCCGCAAGTGAAGCGCGAGGAGGCGGCAACTGGTCGAACGGCGCAACCGACCTTGGATTCCCGGATGATAAACCTGAAGAGCCAGCTTTCTACAGCGGTGCGTTTTCTTGGCAGGCACCCCCCAGGAGAAAGCACGAGGGCAGTCCGCCCGCCCCCATCTGAAAGCAGTTTGCCCCCCACCACCACCACCACCACCCCCCGCAGCTGAAGATATTAGGGTACTCCACCCACCAGGCCCGGGCATACTGTGGCGTCAACATGCTGCCTGACGCGCGGGCGGCTTCCCCGGTTCTCCCATCCGCATCACCTCTGCCGAGCTTGATCATGCTCGAGAATATGATGATGACCTGGCTTGATGAGGATGACCTGGCATGGGGGTCATGGCTGGCATCTGCCATACAACCAGGGCTGCCTGTAATTCAAGCGGCAGTGGGGGGCGCATACAACCAGGGCTGCCTGTAATTCAAGCGGCAGTGGGGCGCATACAACCAGGGCTGCCTGTAAGCGGCAGTGGGGCGCACACATCCAGGGCTGCCTGTAATCTGCGGCAGTGGGGGCGCATACAACCAGGGCTGCCTGTGCTAAGCGGCAGTGGGGGGCATACAACCAGGGCTACCTGTAATTCAAGCGGCAGTGGGGCGCATACAACCAGGGCTACCTGTAATTCAAGCGGCAGTGGGGGGCGCATACAACCAGGGCTGCCTGTAATTCAAGCGGCAGTGGGGGCGCATACAACCAGGGGCTTCCTGTAATTCAAGCGGCAGCGGGGGCGCATACAACCAGGGCTGCCTGTAATTCAAGCGGCAGTGGGGGCACATACAACCAGGGCTACCTGTAATTCAAGCGGCAGTGGGGGGCGCATACAACCAGGGCTGCCTGTAATTCAAGCGGCAGTGGGGGCGCATACAACCAGGGCTTCCTGTAATTCAAGCGGCAGCGGGGGCGCATACTGTCAGGAGCGAAAGGCGACGGAGTTGGACGCGGAGCTACAAAAGGTGCGGTCGGTGCCATCTTGTCACTGCCGAGGCTCTTGTGGGATCCTCTTCCTCCTGCATTGCCGCGAGACCTCTGGCACAGCGCCGCAGCGGCTACGCCCACGTATCCTCCCACACAGCAGCAGGCCTGTGCAGGTGGAGGAGGTCAGCACTTGGGGAGCGTGATGAGGTGCCTGCCTCGCAGGAAGCTGGGCTGACGTGGGTAAGAGTGAATCCCTGGCGCAGGAGCGAAGAGAGCGGCAGCATATGCAGGACCAATGGGCGATGGAGAGGAGCCGGCTGCAGAGGGCTCTGAAAGCGTCAGAAGCTGCGCTGAGCCGGGCCAATTCGGAGCTGGAGCGCGCGGCGCAAGAGAACAAGGCGCGGGCTCGGCGCACACAGGAGGCGGTACTCAAGGGCCAATGTCACAGGCCGAATGTTCTTCGCTTAGGGGGGGGGCTCGTACCGCTGGGGGTGGAGGGTGTGCGATGCCCGCCGGCGAATCTTGCAACACTTACCCGGAATGCCGAAACTGCTCATGCGACCCAGCGAGCCGCAAAGATGTTTCAGCAAGCTCCCGCCGTGCCAGCGCTCTCTCGCCTGGCTTGTGGTGCTGGCGCGGACGTGCTGCATGATGCATCCACGGGATAGCAGAGCGCCCGTCGGATCAACACATTCTTGCCCGCATGAGGATGTGCCGTGCCGTAGCTATAGCGGACCAGCCAAGCCGCCGGCGCGCTCAGAGGCCTCTCAGCAACGTCTGCCCACGTGGCGCGCTCAGAGGCCTCCCAGCAACGTCTGCCCACGTGGCGCGCTCAGAGGCCTCCCGGCAACTTCTGCCCACGTGGCGCGCTCAGAGGCCTTCCGGCAACGTCTGCCCACGTGGCGTGCTCAGAGGCCTCTCAGCAACGTATGCCCACGTGGCGCGCTCAGAGGCCTCCCGGCAACGTCTGCCCACGTGGCGCGCTCAGAGGCCTCCCATCAACGCCTCCCCACGTGGCGCGCTCAGAGGCCTCCCGGCAACGTCTGCCCACGTGGCGCGCTCAGAGGCCTCTCAGCAACGTATGCCCACGTGGCGCGCTTAAAGGCCTCCCGGCAACGTCTGCCCACGTGGCGCGCTCAGAGGCCTCTCGGCAACGTCTGCCCACGTGGCGCGCTCAGAGGCCTCCCGGCAACGTCTGCCCACGTGGCGCGCTCAGAGGCCTCTCAGCAACGTCTGCCCACGTGGCGCGCTCAGAGGCCTCTCAGCAACGTCTGCCCACGTGGCGCGCTCAGAGGCCTCCCGGCAACGTCTCCCCACGTGGCGTGCTCAGAGACCCCTGGCAACGTCTGCCACGTGGCGCGCTCAGAGGCCTCCCGGCAACGTCTGCCCACGTGGCGCGCTCAGAGGCCTCTCGGCAACGTTTGCCCACGTGGCGCGCTCAGAGGCCTCTCGGCAACGTCTGCCCACGTGGCGCGCTCAGAGGCCTCTCGGCAACGTCTGCCCACGTGGCGCGCTCAGAGACCCCTGGCAACGTCTGCCACGTGGCGCGCTCAGAGGCCTCTCGGCAACGTCTGCCCACGTGGCGCGCTCAGAGGGCAACGTCTGCCCACGTGGCGCGCTCAGAGGCCTCCCAACAACGTCTGCCCACGTGGCGCGCTCAGAGGCCTCTCGGCAACGTCTGCCCACGTGGCGCGCTCAGAGACCCCTGGCAACGTCTGCCACGTGGCGCGCTCAGAGGCCTCTCGGCAACGTCTGCCCACGTGGCGCGCTCAGAGGCCTCCCAGCAACGTCTGCCCACGTGGCGCGCTCAGAGGCCTCTCGGCAACGTCTGCCCACGTGGCGCGCTCAGAGGCCTCTCGGCAACGTCTGCCCACGTGGCGCGCTCAGAGACCCCTGGCAACGTCTGCCACGTGGCGCGCTCAGAGGCCTCTCGGCAACGTCTGCCCACGTGGCGCGCTCAGAGGCCTCCCAACAACGTCTGCCCACGTGGCGCGCTCAGAGGCCTCTCGGCAACGTCTGCCCACGTGGCGCGCTCAGAGGCCTCTCGGCCAACGTCTGCCCGTGGCGCGCAGCGCCTCTCGGCAACGTCTCGCCACGTGGCGGCGCTCAGAGGCCTCTCGGCAACGTCTGCCCACGTGGCGGCGCTCAGAGGCCTCCCAGCAACGTCTCCCCGCGTGGCGCTCAGGCCTCCCGGCAACGTGCACGTGGCGCGCTCAGAGGCCTCCGGCAGCGTGCTGCACGTCGGCGGCTCAGGGCCTCTCAGCAACGTGTATGCTTGCGTGGCGCTCAGAGGCCTCTCGGCAACGTTTGCCCGTGGCGGCGCTCAAGAGGCCTCCCAGCAACGTCTGCCCGTGGCGCGCTCAGAGGCTTCCGGCAGCTTCTGCCCGTGGCGCGCTCAGGAGCCTTCCGGCACGTCTGCCCGTGGCGCGCTCAGAGGCCTCTTAGCAACGTATGCCCGTGGCGCGCTCAGAGGCCTCCCGGCCAACGTCTGCCCGTGGCGCTCAGAGGCCCCATCAACGCCTCCCACGTGCCGTGGCGCTCAGAGGCTCCCAGGCCGCGTCTGCTTGCGTGGCGCGCTCAGGCCTCTCAGCAGCGGCTGCCCACGTGGCGCAAGGCCTCCCGGCAACGTCTGCCCACGTGGCGCGCTCCAGAGGCCTCTCGGCAACGCGTCTGCCCACGTGGCGCTGAGGCCTCCCGGCGCGTCTGCCCGTGGCGGCTCAGAGCCTCTCAGCAACGTCTGCCCGTAAGGCGCAGCTCAGAGGCCTCTCAACGTCACCTTACGTGGCGCTCGGAGAAGACCTCCAGCAGGGTGCCCACGTGGCGTGCTCAGAGACCCCTGGCAACGTCTGCCACGTGGCGGCGGCTCAGAGGCCTCTCGGCAAGCGTCTGCCCACGTGGCGCGCTCAGAGGCCTCTCGGCAACGTTTGCGCCCACGTGGGCGTCAGAGGCTCTACGGCACGTCTGCCCGTGGCGCTCAGAGGCCTCTCGGTAACGTCTGCCCGCCTGGCGCGCTCAGAGACCCCTGGCAACGTCTGCCACGTGGCGCGCTCAGAGGCCTCCCAGCAACGTCTGCCCACGTGGCGCGCTCAGAGGCCTCTCGGCAACGTCTGCCCACGTGGCGCGCTCAGAGGCCTCTCGGCAACGTCTGCCCACGTGGCGCGCTCAGAGACCCCAGGCAACGTCTGCCACGTGGCGCGCTCAGCGGCCTCTCGGCAACGTCTCGCCACGTGGCGCGCTCAGAGGCCTCTCGGCAACGTTTGCCCACGTGGCGCGCTCAGAGGCCTCTCGGCAACGTCTGCCCACGTGGCGCGCTCAGAGGCCTCTCGGCAACGTCTGCCCACGTGGCGCGCTCAGAGACCCCTGGCAACGTCTGCCACGTGGCGCGCTCAGAGGCCTCTCGGCAACGTCTGCCCACGTGGCGCGCTCAGAGGCCTCCCAGCAACGTCTGCCACGTGGCGCGCTCAGAGGCCTCTCGGCAACGTGCTTGCCCGTGGCGCGCTCGGAGGCCTCTGGCACAACAGCGTCTGCCCACGTGGCGCGCTCAGCGGCCTCTCGGCAGCGTCTCGCCCGTAGGCGCGCTCAGGGCCTGCAGGCGTCTGCGTGGCTCAGGAGGCCTCTCGTAACGTTTGCCCACGTACTGACGCTCAGAGGCCTCTCGGCAACGTCTGCCCACGTGGCGCGCTCAGAGGCCTCTCGGCAGCGTCTTGCCCACGTCGCGCGCTCAGAGACCCTGGCAACGTCTGCCACGTGGCGCGCTCAGAGGCCTCCCAGCAACGTCTGCCCACGTGGCGCGCTCAGAGGCCTCTCGGCAACGTCTGCCCACGTGGCGCGCTCAGAGGCCTCTCGGCAACGTCTGCCCACGTGGCGCGCTCAGAGACCCCAGGCAACGTCTGCCACGTGGCGCGCTCAGCGGCCTCTCGGCAACGTCTCGCCACGTGGCGCGCTCAGAGGCCTCTCGGCAACGTTTGCCCACGTGGCGCGCTCAGAGGCCTCTCGGCAACGTCTGCCCACGTGGCGCGCTCAGAGGCCTCTCGGCAACGTCTGCCCACGTGGCGCGCTCAGAGACCCCTGGCAACGTCTGCCACGTGGCGCGCTCAGAGGCCTCTCGGCAACGTCTGCCCACGTGGCGCGCTCAGAGGCCTCCCAGCAACGTCTGCCCACGTGGCGCGCTCAGAGGCCTCTCGGCAACGTCTGCCCACGTGGCGCGCTCAGAGGCCTCTCGGCAACGTCTGCCCACGTGGCGCGCTCAGCGGCCTCTCGGCAACGTCTCGCCACGTGGCGCGCTCAGAGGCCTCTCGGCAACGTCTGCCCACGTGGCGCGCTCAGAGGCCTCCCAGCAACGTCTCCCCGCGTGGCGCGCTCAGAGGCCTCCCGGCAACGTCTGCCCACATGGCGCGCTCAGAGGCCTCCCAGCAACGTCTGCCCACGTGGCGCGCTCAGAGGCCTCTCAGCAACGTATGCTTACGTGGCGCGCTCAGAGGCCTCTCGGCAACGTCTGCCCACGTGGCGCGCTCAGAGGCCTCCCAGCAACGTCTGCCCACGTGGAGCGCTCAGAGGCCTCCCGGCAACGTCTGCCCACGTGGCGCGCGGGGCTCGGGCAAAACGTGTATTGCAACCTGCCGCAGCTGGGCCCCGCGGCGCTCTGACCTTGCGCAGCTCGGCAAAGCCCGCCTGATGTTTGGCGCGCTGCCTCAGGGCGCTGCTCGGGATGCGTGACGTGACGCCACGTGGCTTTGTCGTTGGGAACGGAGGGACCTGCGGCGTTTTGATGGCATGCGCGGGGCACAAAGGTATATTGTGCTTCAAGTTTGGACCCCGGGTAGGCAAGAAGTCGTACGGGATTGGTGCCCGCAGCGCGGGGATTGAGGTGGGAAGGGGGCGGGAGGACGGTGGATTCAACAGGAGCTTGCGATCCAGGCAGAGAGGGGGCGCCAGGACTGGCAGGCGCACACACTGCAGGCTGGCCGGCATCATGGCAGCCACAGGGAGGACACCCTCAACGACCTGGTACCAGGCTGCTCATTCGCGGGGCTACGGGCTGCTCCGGGGGGTGGCAGCTCGGGCAGGGGTGTGGGCTCTGGGGAGGGGTCCGCCGGGGGCTGTGGCACGGTCGCGATGCAGCAAGCACTGGAGCGTGCGAAGGGCATGCTGACGGGCATGGAGACGAGGCACGAGGGGAGCCCGGGTGATGGAGGGCGGCATGCCCGGGCCACAGTGGGAGCGAGGGAATGGGGCAGTCGGGGAGCGAGCCCGAGCGACTGCAGGCCGCAGAAGATGGAGAGGGCTGAGGCAAGAAGGTTTTTTAGGATTAGGGAGGTCACAGAGAGGAAGGGTGCCGATGATGGTGCTGGTACCGGCGGCGAGTGGGCGCGTGTCACTCATGGGGAGGAGCTTGCGGGGACAACCGATCGGGAAACAGGCGGCCAAAGGGGCGGCGCGCGTGGAGAACCGAGCGGTGGGCAGCGGTGCCGTCCCGATGGTCGCTACGATAGCGCCACCAGTCGCGGAATCGACCCACCTGAGCGGCGCGACTTGAGTTCGCAAGGCAATCGCGAGGGTCGCAGAGAGACGGAGCGCGCCGACTGGCACCACGGCGAGCGCGCCAACAGGCACCGCGACGAGCACCGCAGCGAGCATCACGGTGAGCGCACGAACCGGCACCGCGGCGAGGACGCTGAGCCATACACTCCTGGGGCCGCTACAACGAATCAGCTCGGGCATGGTGGCAGCGAGCGCAGAGGCGTGAAGCGCCCACGCCCATCTAGGGGGGCAGGCGGGGGGACCAGATGGCCTTGCGAGGGCCGTCAGGAGGAAGAGGCTTACACTGATGACCACAGCAGCGACTATGAGGAGGGGGAGCTGCACCGTGCACATGTGCCCCAGGAACCTGATGCATACCCTCGCTCCGAGCGCCCTCGGCACAGACCTTCACGTGTGCACACTCCTCCGCGGAGCCCCCATAGCTTGGAGCACGGCAAGCACACGGCTCGCAGCAATCGCAGCCCCCGGCGCGGCAGTGCTCCCTGCGGGGGCGAGCGCCCCTCCCCGCCAAGGCGCGCGGGGCACCCGAGTTTCCAGTGCGATCATGTGGCCTTCAGGCCGAGGAGCGACGGTGTACACTCACCAGGGCTCCGGCAGGGTGGATGGGAGAAGAGGAGGCGAGACCAAGAGAATACGCAGGGCGAGGGGCGTCAGCCTGGGGGGGCTCGGAGTCAGTGGTGCGCATGCCGCCCTCCGCGTCACCCTCATGTTTGATGCGTATGCCCAGTCTCTGTCTAAACCCTTCAGAGGCACAGTGAACTCGTGCATTTGGTATGGCTTTCCATCTAGTCCGCAGGTGTGCAGGGAGACCCCCTTAGAGGAGTTTGCATGACATATACATGACGCCGTGTATGTCGCGCGCATATGTCATTGCGGGTGGCATATACGGCGAAGCATAAGAAGAACGCGCGGAGGCACATAACAGTTGAGGTTGTGCCTGGACTGTGTGTCCGCTGGTCAGGGAACATAAGGGCGCGGCAGATCAGAGTGCAGCACCCTATAGAGAGGTGCGCTGTTTGTTGACCATGCTTGCAACTTACTGGGAAACGGACTTGGCATGGATTGCTTTCACTCAGCGGTCTCGCGTTTCAGATTGTGGAAACAGCCCTCAAGCACGAGGGCAGCGCGATCGTACGCGCCTCTGTTGTGCACCTCAGCGTGAGGGCGGTGTGTGGCATGCCGAGGAGGCTAAAGGCAGCGGGCAGCACGCTTTGGCCCTTGAGGGTTGCACGGGGCATGCTTGAGAGGAGCGCGGCGAGCACGTTCTGAGGGCATCCAAGTTATTCGCAAAAAGCCATTGAAATGGCGGGTGCTTATTTCCATCCGCTACCAAGAAGAATGTGATAATCTCGAGTGATCAATAGAGGGCATAAACTCAGCCTGGATGATATGTTTGAGTTGCAATAATGTTTCTTTCCTCACGATAGTATTCCCTTAACACCGGAAATATGTTGTGTTCGTGGACAGGCTCCCAGGCAACCCATCTCCTGGACCGATTATGCGCTTGAAGGAGACATCGAGGAGGACATGGTACACCCTCAATGTGGTGATTTGGGCGGGTCCTCCCTCTCGCCTGTATCTGTGGACTCGCCGAAACATCCAACTTCTCCAACTGTTCTGCTCTCAGCAGATGATTTCGAGTCTGATGAGGAGTGTGTGATCATCGAGTAGTTGTGTCCAAGAAGGTGTGCTATCGCAGCAACGCGTGAGGCATTATGAGGGACGCCATGTGTAATGCTCCACAAATTTCAGATGTGATCATGGTCTCCACATTCCTTGATGTTTCCTTGTATGGTTCAGTGAACAAGGACATTTTGTCAGTGATCGCCTATTTCGTACCTTTGATTACTATCCTCTTATCCTCTGCCTTACAGGAAGAGATTCTACTAATGTAAACAAAGACATACTTGTTTGAGCAAAACGAACCGTGTGTCCCTAAAACCCTAAATCTGCGGTAGTGTGTGTGTACGGTAGCATAACAAGAGGTTTGCAGATTGATGTCAATAATGCCAGAAATTACCAATACCAGTCAAGTTGATCAAGCGGCATTAGCAAATACCTTGTCTGAATATAATTCCTACACCGCTCAGCTTGAATTGTAAATGGGTCGTCATCGGAAATGCCATTTATTGTCGACATATTTGCCTGAAAGGTCCAAAGTTTATTAGTAAGTGCGGGCAGCAGTTTTATCATTTGCGCGGGAAAATCGGAACTGCATATTGTGTTCCTCGTGGTGGGCCCACTTCAGGTAATAGCCCTTTGTACACATGTATGCGTGTGTGTATGTGTGGTTGTCCTTGTGGTACCCTTCTGACGAGTACTGTCTCTTTGAGGGCGTCGGGGATTCGTCTGCGGCTGGCTCTATTTACGTCCAGTGCCTTGGGGTTTTTTCACCTGCCGGGGTACTGGTGATCGACAGCCACGCGTATGGGGTACTGGGATCTCGTTGTTGACGGGCGTGGCCACTGGGGTGCTTTGGGTGATGGGATGCGGCTGTCCCTGTGGTACCCTTCTGACGGGTACTGCCTCTTTGAGAGCGTCGGGGATTCGTCTGCGGCTCGCGACTTGGGAGTGTCTTATTGGATTCGTCTGACGCTTGCTCCCCCTCCGTGTTCAGTGATCATGGTTATTACACGTGCCGGGGGACGTGTGTTCTTTGACTCTGATGTGAGGTACTGGCGCATCGCTGTGAACGGGGACGGCCGCCGGATGGAAGTGGGTTTTGGGAGGCGGTTGTTCCTGTGGTGCCATTCTGGCGGGCACTGCGTCTTATTGGAGAGCTCGGCGGATTCGTCTGCCTTTGCTGCATCCAAGGAGAGGCAGAGGGTGGTGAAGTCCACCTTCTGTGTTTTCCCTTGACTTTTGTGGGGAGCACTCAGGTGCCCGCATGTTTCCGTTTTTTGACATGGGGTGTCCATGCTGTGTGGTGTGACTGCATTCATGGCATAACCACGGACCAGCGGGTCACAACCATCGACCGTGAGCCACTGGGGGTATGCCAGCAGGGTCCGGTTACTCCGTAACCCAGAGACCAACTATTGTTGGGCGATGATCGGTCACATCGTATCATCTTTCAATGCTGCCTTGCATCTGGGTTAAGAATATGTATGATTTGGTGGTATCTTGTCACGGCCCCGCCCTGCTCATGATTTGCTTCTCACATCCACGGGGAGGATCGTGGGTTTTTGTTGGCCGATCTCATGCCGTTCAGTGTGTATGTGTGATGGCCATTTCCAATTTACCATTATTGCATTACGGATCATCAAAGGCGGTCACGGAGCGCGGAGGAGGTCCTATCATGTATCGCTTTCGCGGGATTCCCTCAGAATAAGTTGTCCCCCCGACTGTTGAAATCCTAACTTCATTGTGACAAATCACCTTCACACGGCGTAACCTACCTGGTTGAACAGATAAAACTGTTGGCCATGCCCGGTATACTTATATTGCCCTTAAAGTTTGGCTTTTCACACGCTGCAGTAACCGCATGGAAGCCATCTCGCTACTGCACTTCCGAGATACACGCGTTCCAAATCGTCTAAAATTCGTCCATTAACTTATATAGTTAATAGTACAATGTAGGCGACTTCTCACCAGTCGTCGTCACTTTTTTTCCATTTCGACGTGATTGCAGATCCTATGGGGGAGCCGGACTTGAAATAACTTGAAACCATGATCAAGAAAACATGGGAGGGCAACCGTTGGGAGTACAGAGAAGTTTACACGGGGATTTTGTTGGATCCTGTCGATTTTTTTATCCAGAATCCCCGAAAGTTGTGGGAGGGTGTCATTTTAAAGGTCTTCCCTGGACATAGTACACGGACGGATTTATAAATGTGACAAATGCCTGGAAATATAGTAAATTTGGGAGGGATTTTAAGAGATCCGGAGAAATGTGAGAGATATGCCAAAATTGGTTGAAATCCGCTAAAATTGCTCAAAATCAGCTAAAGTGTCTTACAATTCGCTTAAATATGGAGAGATCTGAAGAGATGTGAGGCAATCTGTAAGAGTGTTGTTAAGTTTTGCTAAATATTAAGACATGATTGTCCAAATTTTGTCTAGGTGCTTCTTCGTGGCGACACGAGCGTGACGACGCTTGTGTCACGCCTTTGATGTCAGGTCAGGTCGCGATTTCAGGTCACCGTGACGCGATCAGGCCATGTCATCCTTCCCACCTAGTGTCCGATAGGCTTTATCCAATATCACATATCACCGCGCTATCTCATTGCACCGCGGTATCACATAGCACAGCGCTATCTCATTGCAGATTGCACCGCGCTATCGCATCGTTGCACCGCAATTTCACGCATAGCACCGCGCTTGCGCGATATCTCGTTCGCTTGGCACCGCGTTGTGCGACCACGGATACTAAAATGCAGCGCGGGCTCAGTCGATAAGAATAATGTCTTATAAGAATATCACAGATGCAGCCTCGCTCCACCTCCACCTCCTCTGCTTCTTCTCCGCCGGCACGGCCTTTTTAGCGCTCTGCGTAGTTTTGCCTTCCCGCGGTTTCCTAGGTTGATATGACCAAGATGAGCCCTTCGGGGTGCGCTATGAGGATGACTCCAGCTCCCTCTGTTCTCCAGTTGCCTGCTTGCAGGATTACAGCGGACTCATACCTTTGTCATTATTCTCAGCGTAAATGTTATATTATTATTAATATCGGACCGAAGTGATAGACAAGTAATATGTGCTTAAGAATGGAAATTTGCTAAGAAGTCGGGCCGACTTCGATTTCCCGACATTTTTATAACTGGGCACGCACTGTAGGCCTAAAGCTGTGGCACTGTATAGTTCCCCCCTCACATGACAGTGCAATGCATTATAAAATAATCCATAAATTTGATTAAAACCGCCCAAAATCATCTATATAATATTTTGAGATTTTAGGGGTATATAACTCACAGGGACCCTGACTTTCCCCACGGTATGGGGGGGTATGGTTCCTCCTAGTTTCACCCCTTGCTCTGAGTGCCCTAGCTATCATATCAGCTCCGACCAATCGACCGTTCCACACGGCACCGATAAAACCCCTAAGTATTTTATCTTATGTAGTTTTAGACCGACTGGATCACCACCCGTGTTTCCTGTGTTTCGATAGTGATATATATTCCTCATATATATATCACTCTCTTCATCAGCTTATAGGGTGTCGAATTTCAAAAGAAATGGCCCGGAAATCGTTTGGG
>LGRX02005046.1:0-39234 GCA_001247695.2 Cymbomonas tetramitiformis
GAAGACTCACAGAATTGGCGTGTCCGAGCAGAGTACTCCTCGAAGTACGCCGAGAAGTTTGGACCCTTCGATGTGGACGCCTGTTGTGACTTTGGCGGCCGCAACAGACAGGCGGATAGGTTCTGGACAGACTGCCTTTCAGAGAAATGGAGAGGCCTTCGGGTTTGGTGTAACCCTCCATATAACTCCAAGCACATTACGGTGGAGGCGATTTTGAACAAGTATATCGCAGAATGGAAGGCAGACCCAGAAAACACCTCAGCAGTCTTCGTTCTACCAGATCATCAGTCCAAGCTCCCCGCGTGGCGCAAACTTTTCAGAAAGGCCAATATGCAGATCGTGGAGGTCATCCCTACTCACGATGATAAGGGCGAGCCCAATCAGTGCTTCGAGAACCCAGATGGGAAGGCCTTCGACCTTCGTTGGCCTGTTCTGATAGTACACGCCCCTCCCGCCAAACCACAGCCGGCACGCGTGAGGCACCCGCGAACAACCCCCGCTGTGATAAGGACAGGTGAGGCAGCAGCCTTCAGAGACGCAACCTCCCAGCAGTCGGACTCAAAGTTCCTGCGTGCGTTGAAAGCGGAGTACACTCGAGAGGGGACACTTCGTTCGCTGCGGGAGAAAGTGAAGGCGGCACCACACCAATGCCTACAGGACTTCAGGCTGGTGGGTGAAGTGGTTTGGAGGACCGCAGCAGGGAGATATCAGCTGGTGCTGGGGGAGGACTCTCCACTTCGAGAAGTAGTGATTCGCCATGCTCATGAGTCATTGTCCTCGGGCCATACTGGGCGAGACAAGACTCTGGAGAGGGTGCTGCGACGCTTCTATTGGCGTGGTGCCGCGGAAGATGTGGGCACGTGGGTTGCATCCTGCGCAGTGTGCCAATCAGTGAGGCCGCGGGGAACTTACCCGGATGGGTTGCTAAACCCTCACAGCATCCCGAACAGGCCATGGCAGGATGTCGCGGTGGACTTCGTCACCGGCCTGCCGGTATCGGAAAGGGGCAATGATGCTTTCGTGGCCTTCACCTGCAAGCTGACGAAGATGGTCCACGTTGTACCGATGAACTTTGGCGACAGCTCTGCAGCTGTGGTGGCCAGAATCTACTTTGACTCGGTGTGGCGCTTACATGGCGCGCCTATGAAGATTGTCTCTGATCGTGACCCGCGGTTTCAAGATGCTTTCTGGCAGGAACTCATGAGACTGATGGGTGTGAAGGTGGCTCGTACCACGCCGTACAACCCTCGGTCTGACGGCCAGGCAGAACACAGCAACAGGGTTATTGAGGACATGCTCAGGTCCTTTGTTGACGCCAATGTGGAGGACTGGGATCTGTTCACCACTAACGTGGAGTTCGCGATCAATGACTCCAGGAGTGAATCTACTGGCTTCACGCCGTTTGAGCTCGTGTTCGGGTTCTCGCCGCTGTCGCAGTTGGACCTTTTCCTGGAGGCCGCACAGTCCACCGCTGGACGACGAACTGGGGGAGTAGGCACCGCACACGAAGTGGCTGTGAAATTTTCGTCGCAGCTGCGGGACGCCAGACAGCGGTTAGTAGAGCTAGCTCAACAGCGACAGCGCGAACAGTTTGATCGCAGACACGGGCAGCGGGAGTATGCTGTTGGAGATCTGGTCTGGATAGAGGCGAAACACCTTACGGAGAAGGTGATGGATCGCTCCATCTGTAGGAAACTGACCAAGCGCTGGCATGGACCAGTTCCTGTGACCGAACGCTTCTTCAGCGATATACAGATGACCATGCCCGAGGCCGACAGAGGAGCTCCAGTAGCCTATCGCCTACGCCTCCCTCCTCACTGGCGGATTCACGACGTGTTCGCTCAACATCGCCTCAAACCGTACACCAGCGGTCAAGATGCTTTTGCCGCACGCGATCACCTAGCAGTACCTGAAGAGGTGGTAGTGGACGGTCAGAAGGAGGCACACGTTGAGCGTATCCTTGCACGTCGAGTGCGGTCTGTTCGAGGAAAGGAGGTGGAAGAGTGGAAGGTTCGCTGGACTGGCTACTCCAAAGCTCACGACCAATGGAGGACGCGTGACAAACTTGAACGCGGAAGTCCACTTCAACAACTTCGTTAATTCGAGCAAGCGAGACTGCACATGGAAGCGCAAGTCCGCGACGAAGCCACTCGGCGACGCGAGCAGCGTGGCCGCCACTCCGCTCAAGCCGGAATGACACTGGCCCACCTCATCACCAATCCCTGCGATGAACTGGACCAGCTCGAACAGATGGAAGATGATATCCCCCTGCCGTGGGAACACCAGGAGCGCGTGAAAGATGGGTCGTTGGCACTGGTGACAGAGCTGCTGGCAATACAGGCAAAAACAACCCGCACGCCCAGGATTCTCGTACTTTTCAGCGGTAGTGGCTCAGTAGAAAGGGAATTCCTAAATTGCTTCCCCTCCGCCTCAGTGGTGACCCTCGACTCCGGGCATATCTGGCAACCCACTCATGTGTGTGACATCTTGCAATGGGACTACAGGCAATACCCGCCTGGATTCTTCGATGTTATTTGGGCAAGTCCCCCTTGCAGGCAGTACAGTCAAGCGCGCACCACTGGTGGACCCCCTGACCTTCCCCAGGCTGACAAAATCGTACGACGAGCATTGCAGATCATTGACTACCTAGAGCCAAAACATTGGTTCATGGAAAACCCCAGAGGTCGCTTCCCTAACGCGCTACGGCTTCGCCCTATGATGCGCCAGCTTCCCCCACCGCTGGTGTGTACCTACTGCATGTATGGTACGCAGTACATGAAACCCACCTGCATATGGACGAACTCAGCACCACCCTCGCCCCTGCTACGCTGTACTACTTCAACACCGTGTGCGTGCAGATGGGCAACCGGTGCTCACCCAGAGACTGCTCAGCTTGGACCTCACCCGCAGCAGACTGGAGCAGGTCGATCTGCGAGTGTATATCCAGCACTACTGCTACGACAACTTTTCCGACATTTACGCCTCCGCGACACTGAAGACCCGCTTTAGATTCCAAGTGGCACCCTTCTTCTTGAAAGTGGTGCCCTGGTAGCGGCAGGCGAACTATGCTCGAAGAGGAACCAGAGAACCTAAGAACTGGAAACAGCAAGGAACCAGAGAACCTAAGAACTGGAACTTAGATGGGTACCTTAGCGGAGTGATCCCAGGAGGTAGACCACTCCTAAGGGGGGGAGAGTTGTGCCCGGAGGCACAGCGTGAGCCGATATGTCTATGCGTCCGTATGTGTGTCATCGGGGGTAATCTGGGATTGGCACGATGACAGTGAGATTGGGCTTGAAATCACGATGAGAATGAATACCAGATGTCCGGGGTATGACAGTATGACACTATGACACTATGACAGTATGACAGTATGACACTATAGTAGTATGACAGTACTGTGGGGGGTGTCATCGTGGAACTCAGTCAGACCCTCGAAGAATGGTCAGATTCGCATCGGGGTTGAAAAGACAATGGAATCGAATATCAGATATTAAGGTTATGACAGTATGACAGTATGACGCTATGACAGTATGACAGTATGACAGTACAGTAGTATGACAGTACAGTAGTATGACAGTACTGTGGGGCAGTCATCGTGTCAGCCTGTCGGCATAACATCTGAATCGAGAATGACGAATCGGAATTAGAAATGAGATCGGATCGGGAACTGAACGTTGAGCCGAAGTGTGACATCGGCTCTCGAGTGGTTGACCCCGCAACCTGAGTGACGAGTGAATAAGTAGAGCACTTGAGAAGTGTTTAGCCTTCAGAACTCGGAACCGAATTATCGTTTGTACCTCAATCTGGCCCTGATCCAGTATATTATAAAAATCCGAATTGTGTACCTTTGCACGTTCAATCAAAAACATATCTCCGAGCATCTGTCGTCGTGCCCCTGGCACACAATGCGGGGAAAACCACAATATCATACAAATAGATACAAGCATAAAACAAACTTCATCCAAGCGTCCGTTCCAAGAGATAAGTAACACAATCGAATCAGCTTAAAGCATCGTGATAATGAGGTGGTATCTGAAAGGAAGCGTAAAGAATATTTCCGCAGACCCATTTTGAACCGTCCAAGAAAATCAGGCTTCGTTGGTGAACAGGTATAACATCTCTGCTTATGCCTTGCTTTTGATATTCTGATATGCCTTCAGCTCGGCGACTCCAGCGGGCGACTCATCCGCGGATGAGTCTCCCTTCAGCTCGGCGACTCCGGCCGGGCGACTCATCCGCGGATGAGTCGCCCTTCAGCTCGGCGGCTCCAGAGGATGAAGATGATGAAGCGAACGCGGAGGCTGAGGAGGGTGAGAGTTCGGACGAGGAAGCCTCTTTGTCGTCCTTGTCCGATGATGACGACCAGATGTGTGAATAACTCGATCAGTCCGATGAACTTGTATATAGAAGTTGTCAAACAATGGTATATATTGTGAATATCTAATGTTGAACTATCGTTGTATTACCACGTTTGATTTCCTTGCACTCATTGTATGACTCATGCTATGCCTATACGATGTATTTGTGCTTCGCATTCTTTCTATCATGATGGTAGTATAATAAAGCTCGCTTTCACAACCATTCCATTCATTTCCGATTTTCGATCGCAACCAACGCAGCACCTGCAAGTTTCAAACAGTACAATGATTATAAAACGTGTGAAGAACGGTGTTCTTATACCATTGCGTGTACCATACACGTGTTATGCTAGTGACTAGTAACCCACATCGATACATATGTGTCGACCGCGCGGATTGCGAGTTCTGGCGCTGAATATGCAGGGGGTGACGCGTGGATGACTCCGCGATTAATGGTTATTCCAGTCGACGTTGTCCGCCTATTGGTCTGGTGTTACCAGAATGACGAAACGACACCTTTCGACGAGTACGGCTAATACGGGTAAGATCCATATCATTATCATGAATTCTATTGACGATACCTTTATTTAAATCATATTTGTTATGTTCGCATGCAAATGGTCTTATGATTTTTTTGTTGCCCGCAGCGAGAAGAAATGTTTTCTAGAATAGATGGGTGGTGGCTAAAGCCACCGATTGAGATTCGACCATCAATTCAAATCAAGACGATTCATCCACCGACAGTCGACAAGGTCAGTGCAGATGTACTCGTCGCCAATACGGGTAAGATCCATATCAATGCGTCGGCATCGACTGCAGGCAGGCCTCAAAAACAACTCGTACCGCGACGGGTAGATCCATTGAGGATCTGCATGCTCGTTGTAAAAGCCGTTGTACCAGGCCCAATGATATTCGCGAAGCCATCGTTTTTCGAAGTCGTCGAAATCGATGTAGTCTAGCCGGAATCTGAAGTTGTTTGACATGCCAGCTCCTCGCTAATGGACCCCTTCATCATCGTAATGTGGGGCTTCAAAGTTGGAGGTAGGGAATATCTGCAAGAAATTTCCCCGATCACGAGCATCCCCCCAATCGACTTCGAGCAGATCACGTAATTCATGGAAATAGTGAGCCAAGGTTACAGGCATCCAAACATCACCAAACATGCCCGAAAACGTCAAAACTTTTTCTTCCAACGCCCACAAGAAACGTTCTTCAACCCATGCCTGCACAAAGTATTCCTCACGCAATTGACGCATTTCCCGAATGTAAGGAAGAACAATCCCAAACAGGACGTAATGGGTATCCGCCATTCCTGATAATGCAAAGATGAAGCGGTGTGTCTTCCAGGAAGGAATGGAGCATGATCCTCCTAAAGGCCTCAAGCGATTTAAATATTGCCAAGGAGGGCATGGGCCTCTCAAGGTGAATGCCGCAAACCAATAGGATGAAACCAACAATCACAAGATTGGCCAACATAAGATTGGCGCGGATAAATGTTGGCTAAGATACAATTGGCGTGGACAAATGTTGGCTAAGATAAGGTTGTGGCATGGATAAGGTTGGCAACAGCACACCGTTCACAGAGAGTTGCGATTGCCTTAGTTGAGCAGGTATAAAAAGCACTCACCTTGTCCTCACAACTCACTTTTCAGCTTGACACTACTAACAACTGACCACACTCAGCCCAGACGCTACCTGAATGCCCCAAGACAAACTCGTCATGAAATGCGATTATTGTGACCTTCCTGCAAACGTTCGCATATGGTTTAATGCTGGTTCGCATCTTGTTGCGATAAATGAGCATACCGACCATTTCGCGTGTATGCGTTGTTCTTATGAAATATTCATGTCAAGGTATGGCTTACGCGAGGTCGACTTTACACAAAACTTCCGATTTTCTAGATCGTGAGATAAATGCGATTGAAGTTTGCTCTTAAGTATGGTTAAGTATGGGAGGTAACCGAGCGGTATCGGCCATAACTTTTTAATGCCTGAGTCAATTGTATACTCAGAGCGCGCAATATGTTTAGATTGGTTTAAGCGACATGTTTATCGAATAAAAATATTTTCCGAAGTTTTGTGTAAAGTCGACCTCGCGTAAGCCATACCTTGATGTGCCAGGAAGCAATGGATGACGAAGACGGAGTATACTGGGAGCTGATAGATTAGTAGACCATTACTTTCCGGCGTCTGAAAGGCGTGGAATGAACTAATTCGAGATCTCTTGCCTCGCAGTAATACTAAGTACTTTGCAATGTAATAGTAACGCTATAATATGTTGTACGACCATTAGTTGCTGACTTATGGCTTTTGCGACATAATTTATCTATATTAGGTCGTGACATGCTACTACCTATGATTGTTTACTTAGTGCCTGTCTCGCCATATAGATGTTCCCATGCTATTTCATTTTCATTTTTCAAGTTTGCTCCCAATCGACCCACCTCCTACCCACGCTCAAAGAAAAATGCCTAGTCCACACTCTCGCACGGAAGTTGACAAAAAACACATACTATTTCAGCCTGTTCTCCCGTTCATTCGGGCCAGGTACAACAGGCGAGTACAAGAGAGAATGCTGGTACAAGAGGGATTGCCATATGACCATGATTCTCTGACTACCGACCAACGTGTACAACTTATTATTCAAATCGAAGAACAATTTTACCGAGACCAATACTTTCCGGCGTCTGAAAGGCGTGGAATGAACTGATTCGAGATCTCTTGCCTCGCGGTAATGCTAAGCACTTTGCAATGTAATAGTAGACACTAGAACAAGGTTTTCGCTTAAGTTTGCTTAACTTTTCTTAAGTTTTCTTATCTTTTCTTAACCTCTTAGCCGGTAACGCTATTTCCGGCCAAAAATGCATGTTTTGTGTGGGAAGCGGGTGTGGTGCTCACATACATAAGCATGCCACGGTGATTATATATGTTTTCGACACCTATCGCAACTACAAATTGAGCTATTGTATGAACATCTATGGCATATATATCGTGAGATATACCGATTATACAAGCAAAACTTCTCCAAATTTTAGCAATCGATTTTACGCAAAAGCGATTCTTGGTCGCCTAAGGTCTCTTAAGCGGTTGCCGTTAGTACGATGCTATCGGCCTTGGCCATGTTTAAACTTTTGTCAGTCATATGTTGAGTTAAATGTGCCTACATCTCGATATACGTGGCCTTTTTACGAAAAAAACATGAAAAAAACATGCGATTCTTCAATGTTTTTCATACTTAAGCAATGTTTTCCATACTTAAGCGATCAGTCTGCGTGTATTTCACATATAAGCGAGGATGTATAGCCCTTAGCACTCATATATCGATATGTGATGGTTGAATGTGGCATACCCTGAACATATATGGTCATGCACATTCATATCAATGTCAAAGTTGTCTAAATCATGCAGATTTGAGCCGATTTCCGTTTCAAAATTGGCTATAAAAAGCATTATTGTCGGTTCAAATTGTTATGAATATGATAAGAGTGTATGTGTATCCCATACAAATCTGCCATGGAGTGATGCATGCATGCTCACTATGCACACATACCCTAGGTTGTATCATGTCTAGAGTTCGTCTAACCCGTTTTGGTGAGCACACGTGCATGCGAAACCAAAAGGACCGCGGGTGGTTTGTTACGATATCGTAACGGCTACCGGCTAAGAGGCAGGTTAAGTCCATGAAAATTATACTGCGTGTCATGTATTATACAATTCGGTCATCAGCTGGCTTTCAGAATGCCCGTGGACATCGATGTATCAACGAGCGAGGACGCGAGCGAGTACGTCAGAGCAAAAGATAAGAAAAGTCGAGTGAAAACCGTGTCCTGCTGAATGCAAGTTGTGGAAGACAAATTCTGCAGCCACGCCAGAACCGGTGACACTAGCTCACTTAGAGCGCCAGACCTTGGTTTGGGGGTCTCGGTTAAAGTTTGTTGGTCGACGGTCTCTCCTGTTTGGCAACATCAGTAAGCTTTGCATTGCAAGACACTCCTTGCTTACACCACACGTCATGTTTGGTTGGGGACGATGGTGGAGGTTGGTCAATGGCAGTGGGAAACTGAACAAATGTAGGTTGTTGGTCTGCGGGCTCTCTTGTTTCGTAACATCAGTAAGTGTTGCATTGCCGGTAACTCCTTGCTGAGACCACCCACGACTATGCGTGGCCGTGTAAGCATAGGCTGATTCTTCGATCGGGTTTGTGGGTGGTTTGGACGGTAGGAGTTCACATGGGCACGGGAGTCCTGCAAAGTGGAAATCGGGGCACGCTTGACAATACCAGATTGCAACTTGTTTGCGTTCAAGTACAACGAGGGAGCTCCGGCGGATTTATTCGGATACATGTTTGCAGCCAAAATCGTACGTTTTGACCCTTGTTATGTGTGGACGCCATCGCCAGATGGCAAACGTGTCGAATCCGGAACATACAACACGGAAGTGGAGGACACCCAACCCCCAAACGGCTATGTCGTCGTGAAGGTGTACGATCGGGAGGTTGCGGCTATCTGGGGCCGAAAGGAGCACTGGTTGCACTGGGATGAATTTGCAAGCGTTCTGGAGTGTACCGCTCAGAACCCGCCGCCGGGGGGGACCCTTCCGATGACGACAACAGTACTGATGACGGCGATCACAGTCACGGAGACTCCGCAAGTGATGCGGCAGTAGGGAGCGGCAGACAGAGTAGCCAAGATCAAGATGGCGCGCTCCGGAAACGTTCTTGGACGGATGCAATTGGCGACACAGTGCAATGGTTCGATATCGATGGGTCACCAAGCTGAAGGATGACGAGGAGTAGGTTAGTGCAACTAAGCAGTAGAGGAATAAACTGTCTGCATCGATAGTAGTGAGTGCGCTAGGGAAGGGCGTGGCGCAGCCCCCTAGATGTAAGCAACTTTTGAAATATATTTTACTGCCTGCATTCGGATACCAGCAATCCTATAGTCCTCGTTGCGCTGTTTCCGCAGGTATGCAGCGGGTACGGATGCATTCTCTGCCGTCATGAACTCTGGCAACTGATATCGTTAGCCCCAGGCCCACGTCAACGCAATAAAGAAAGTGTACTGCTGGGCACATCACAAGAGCTCGATCTGGAGCTTGAGCAGTATGTTAGAGCAGCAGCTGTGGGAAGTGATACCTGAACACACGAGTTGCGTGCTATTGGCTGGTATGCAGGAATTCATGCACGCGTTGTTGTGCGGCGGGGTTGTTAAGAAGTTCGCGTACATGCTTCGGAACAAGCTTGAGAAGGACCGTAAACCGATGGCAGAAGAAGGCAGCGAGCCAGGCCGGTGGACCATGGAGGATTATAACGCTTGCATGACAACTTTTCGCGGGCACGGGCCATGTTGAGTTATTCGTAGAATAGAGGCAACTATTACCATTCAAACAATGCTGTAAAAAATAATGCCTTGTTTAATTAAAGTGACTGATTTAGCGATGCGCGCTCGTTGCAGGATCCTGAGGGGTGATGTGTTTGCTGTGCTGTGCACTTGCCGAGGGGACGGCTGCGATGTGGGGACAGCGCCCCGGACACGCGCCGGAACCTAAGCGGTGATGTGTTTGCTGTGCTGTGCACTTGCCGAGGGGACGGCTGCGATGTGGGGACAGCGCCCCGGACACGCGCCGGAACCTAAGCGGTGATGTTTCTTTGTCTGTGCACTTGCCGAGGGGACAGGCTGCGATGTGGGGACGCGCCCCGGGCACGCACCGAGCCTTAGCGGTGATGTGTTTCTTTGTCTTGTGCACTTGCCGAGGGGACGGCTGCGATGTGGGGACAGCTCCCCGGACACGCGCCGGAACCTAAGCGGTGATGTGTTTGTTGTGCTGTGCACCTGCCGAGGGGACGGCTGCGATGTGGGGACAGCTCCCCGGACACGCGCCGGAACCTAAGCGGTGATGTGTTTGCTGTGCTGTGCCCACATGTGTACAGGTACCACCTTGGAGGTCCTGCTTTCCGTCGGCGGACCAGGTGTCATATTGCGACGAACGCAGCCGGGGGGGGGTGACGAATGACCTTTTTCATTTCACTTCATTACGAACGACCTTTTGGCCAAGTATATATTGCAGTGTATACAGTGTTAAGTAGATGCACAAGTGATACTTACAGTGAGAAGAGCTATAAGGAGCAGGGACTATATATATTCATATGCTGAGTGCACGCGCTGTGCACGGGTTCGCGACACCTGTACTCACATCAGCTCAGGAACCGACACAGATGGATTGTGAGGAAGAGCCTGCGGCCAGGTTGTGGCGCAAGGGGGCACAAAAGCGAAAGCGCTACAGTAACGAGGATAAAGCGAACGCTATCCTACTTTACGATAACTACGTAGCGAACACAGCGGTCCTCGATCCTTTGCAGGCAACCGTGTTAGAAACCGGCATTCCAAGTGCCAACCTTTCACGATGGGCAAACGGTAAGGCGGCTGATGGGGAGCGAGTTCGTGACCACATCTTCAAGGCTGCTGGAGATATGAAAAGGAAACGTTTGAAGATTGAATCTAGGCCTTCAGAAACCTCACGTTATCCTCTTGCGGAGAAACAACTTTCTTCAGAAATTCGTGCCAGACGTGCTCGCGGGCGGAAGGTGGGCCCGCGTTTTATGAGTGTTCGTGGAAAGCAGTTAGTGAAACAGCCCTACCCCGCCGCCAACGTTTCAGCGTCTCCCAGCTGGAGAGTGAACTTCATGAGGCGAAACAACTTTGCTGTGCGCAAACGCACGCACAAAAAGTCGCAATCCTACGCGAGTATGGTCCCTGCCTTCCAGAAATCCTTGCAAGGTATTTGCAAATTGGTTTCGTCTGCACCTCGCCAGCACCATATGCAGGTGTGACAGTCACCCAAGCTTTCCCGTTTTCTTTTGTTCGATTTTTATACATTTGCTGAGTGTACTTATACCGTATGGATAAAACGTGCGTGTGCGTCGCTTTGTGTGCGTGCAGGGACGCTTTCTTTTCAAGCATCGTCTCAATGTCGACCAAGTCCCGCTACCCTTTGTGGTTGGTGACTACGACCACACCATCGACGAAAGGGGCGCCAAGGATGTTTGGGTGCGTCAACCTGGGGCTTCTGGTCTTGAAAAACGTCAAGCAACGTTGCAGATATGCATTCGTGCTGGCGTGGACTCTGAAGGAAAGAACCTTCCCCAGCCACCTGTTGCCATATGGTTTCGTGGCACGGGGAAGCGTATTTCTGATGCTGAGAAAGCGGCATATCACCCTGATGTCCATGTTTACTGGCAGAAGTGTGCGTGACATCGACGACGACGTACCAACATCGCGATTGCGGGCGTCTGCCATCCTTCGATCCGTAAAATATCTCCCCTCTGAAAAACAATCGTCACCTGACGATTCGATGCCATCGCATTCGTCTCGATTAACATTTCAGGGTCCCAACTTCGGATGTGATGACGTGGCATCTTGCGATGAAGCTGAATAGCAGTTCTTGGGATGCAGCCCATCGCACCGAAGGTGCATCGCAGTTATTGGGATGCAGTCCGAACCCACGTCATCAGTGCGGGTCACGTCATCGTGCCAACGCGCCGTTACACCCGAAGCGGTTCTGAACCGTCGCTTCGATACCAATGTTAGGGTTTGAAGTCGGTGCGGGGATTTTCACTGTACGAGCCGGGTCAAATCATATATCGTCGCGGGGCGAAAATGCTCCACGACGGGATTTGAACCCGTGACGTTCGCTTCTCTAGTGCGACGCTTAAACCAACTGAGCTACGCGGAGTATTGATGCTCCTTCACGTATCTCAGTGGTACTCGTACAGATAAGACTGTTACAGATCGAGGATGGACTATGCGTGTGACATCGCCGACGACGTACCAACATCGCGATTGCGGGCGTCTGCCATCCTTTGATCCGTAACAGCCGTGCGGTAAGCGGATTTCTCGGCAGAAGGAGTGCTGCTGGCCAGAGAGTCAAAGGTCGATATAATTTGTCGGAAATTTTGTCGGAAATTTTGTCGGAAAAGCGTGACAACGTGAGCGTTGGGCGGGTAATTTGTCCGAAGCGCAAAAGCGTTGATCGGTGATAAGCGGATAAAACGGGTGTCGAAAGCAGCATCTAAATAAAGCGGGTATCAAAAGCGGGTGTTCGTTGTCGAACTGTTAAAGCGGTATAAAGCGGTTTTGGAAGCGGGTAGAATCACCGCGGGGCGTGAAGCGATCTTGTCAACGAGTCTTTAAGTAGGGAAGCGTGGTAAGGGTCCATAACCTGATGGAAGACCTAATATATATCATATATTAGTCAAGCCGAACGACGGAAACAGACAACGGAAACGACAACGGAAACGGCAATCAGACGTTGAAGAGACGAAGGCTAAGATGAGATAATAAAATAACTTAGGTGTTTTCTTATCGGAGAGAACTGCAAGATGGTGAATGCTCACGTGGCACCTCAGGGCGAGGGGTGACAGAAGCGAATCCAATATCCCCCCAGTGTGAGGGGTGAAATTGGTATCTCCATGAGGGGGGGCGACTTGGGGCCAGTCGACGCTGACGAGAAGGGTGGGGGGTGGCGGGTGGGGGGGACTTGGGAGTTGGGACAAGATTTGAAAATCGTGGATAAAACCTCGCCGTCCGTTGTTGCCACCATGCTTCGAGTGTCAGCCAGCCTCTTCTCTTATATCCATTTTTCTTTAGGAACTGGAAAGCGCCGTTAGCCAACGCATTCTCTTAAATTCAGCATGAATCTGAGCAGTCGCCAGCTCCGGGAGCTGCGAGAATTACATGTTGACTTGCAAAGTGGTATTATCAGTCAGGGAGACTACGACGACTTAAAGGCTACAGTCCTAACGCGCGTCAAGACCAACGCGGCGGGAATCAGTGAGCGTCCGAGCGATGAGGCCAAAATTTCCAAATTTTCATGAAATTAATAGATAGTTTGAAACACGTACAGGGTATAATATTCTGTATATCAGTGTTTTAATACTATCGCTGTACGCAAAGATATGAGGCTGAAACGGGTGATATATGTATGTAAAAGATATAACATATGAGAGTAGGAGAGTCTAAGTAGCTTATGCTACGTGCGCTGTGTAAAGCTGTACGAGTACGGCTACGGTAATGCTCGAGTACTCTAACACGTGGCTCGCGGTCTCTATCGCTGTGACTCGCGGTCTCGAGCCGAATAATGCAGTCATCTGTCACATGCATCGAGGAATGTCATACAGGGGGTAGTACTGGATATCTAGTCCCCCGTGACACCACCACATTCTGTGGATGTGTGTGGCAGTGGCATGATAATGAAAAACAAGCAATATCAATATACTCGGAGACGGAGCTAGCAGAGATACAGGCATTTGCATTGGCAAGAACTGGTCCTACTGGTGCCTCCGGGTCTTTAGAAATAGACATGCTCGCAGAGGCCCACCTTCCCTCACCTCGGGTCACCCTATCAAGTTCTGCCGCTGCAGTGATGCTAAGAAGACAATCTCGTCCTGTCGTTGTTGTTGTTGTAGTTGCTGCTGCTGGGCATGTAGCTTCTGTGCTTCAGCTGCTCGTAGTCTCTCCTTCAGCTTAACACCCCGGTCCTTAATATCCAAGAGGCGGGCAGTGAACTTGTCGATAATGGGAACCCCGTGTTTTGTGGTAGGAAGGGCTTTAGTGAAAATGTCAGCCTGATTGTCATCGGTCGGAATCCAGACCGGGATAAACTTCCTGAGAGGCCCCTGGCACCAGTTCCTAACCGCGTGGTACCGAACCGCAATGTGTTTGAGCTTAGTAGAGAGTGCCCGCTGATGAGTGACCAAAGTCTGAACTGCTGAGTTATCTACATTGATGGTGATGGGCTCAGCTGAGGGGAAGAACTCTATCAGTGTGTTGTAGATGGCCAGGGCGGAGGTGCAGGCTTCTGACATGGCAACATACTCTGCCTCTGTATGTAGAGTGAAGGGCAGTGCATGATTTCTGCTTCTTTGACCACCAGTCAATGAGCATACCGTGAAAGTAGAGACAGTAGCCGGAAACTGAGTTCCGTGTGGCAGTGTCTCCTGCATGGTCTGAGTCACAGAACGCTGTGAGCTGGGGTGCTGTAGAGTCAATAGCCATAGCAAGTGTGTAGTCTCTGGTGGAGTAGGCATAGTGAAGGATCCGCTTGGCAGCGGTGAGGGCCTCAACTGTGGGCTGGTGGCAGAACTGAGCCAGATACGTGACGTGGTAGTATATGTCGGGTCTGACTGTCCTGGCTAACCAGAGCAGAGAGTAGATCAAGGATCTGAGGGGTGTCTCAATGGACCTGTCAATGGCATCAGGTGGGGGAATGGGGAGGGAGAGACCCTCTGTCATCGGTGATCGAGGTGCCTGCTTATCCGTGTCTATGCTGAACTTAGCACACAGATCTGTGATGCTCCGCTCGTGTGAAAGCTCAATCCTGGTCGGGTATGACTCTCCTGTAGGAAGTGTCTCAGTCTGGACATCAACCTTGAGCTGGAGGAACTGGTTGAGGACACCAGAGTAGGTGGCCTGGAATGTGGACATGATGTCAGTGTGAAACCGGGCTCTGGACCGCTCATCGGCACACGCCACAATGAAGTCATCAACGTAGATGAGGACTATGAAGAGCTGACCGTCAATCCAGCCGATGTACAGGCACTCGTCATATGTGGACCTGCTGAGTGTAGGGTAGCGGTCTGTCATGAACCTGTGTGCGGTCTCTGACCAAAGTCTGCCTGAGGTCCGATGTCCGTAGAGTGCCTTCTTCATATAGGCACCTACATATCCTAGGGGATGGACGTACCCCTTCGGAAACCTGACATAGTACCGCTCATCCTCAGGTATTAGAGCCTGGAGGAAAGCCTGAGAGACATCATAGTGGTATGGCATGAGTCTGTGTGTCAGGCAGAGCGCTAGTAGGAGTCTGAAGGTGGTGAGCTGAGGTGTAGGGGCAAAGGTCTCCGCCTCCTCATAGAAGGTGCGGTCCATGTCTCCTCTGGTGGTGCATCTGGCCTTGAACTTGTCAAGGGAGCCGTCTGTCAGCTTCTTGAGCTTAAAGACAAACTTACTGGGGAGGACGGTGGAGCCTGGGGGGAAGGCGGTGACTGGATCGGCCCTGTCTGGCTGAAGTATGCCGTCAATCTCTGACTGAATGGCTTTGTGCCACTGTCTCCAATTAGGGCTGAGCCGAGCCTGTCTGTATGTGGCAGGGTCTGGCTCGTCCATGAAGGCATCACTCGGGAAGTCTGCGGGGTCTGAGTCTGCGTCTCTGAGGGCAAGGAGCATGGCCTTCTGGTCTGGGGAGATGATGACAGCATCGGTGTCTGCATACTGGGTGGAGTGTGAGTCAGCAGAGTCGAAGTACACCTGGTATCTGTGCTGGACCTGAGGCTTATGGTCTACAGACACGATGACTGCAGGGTGATACTTCTGTCGGTCAGCTGGCTTAGCCGAGCACATAGCAAAACACGGGTAAAAGACATTAGGTGCCCCATGTTTGTGTCTGTGCTTGAGAAAGCTGATGAGAGTGGCATAGTGGCTCTTGGCCAGCTGAAGATAGTGTATGAGCTTTACCCAGACTGGATGTCTGAGTTTAGCACACTGGACCTTGACATAGGCAAAGGTCTCTGACTCGTGGGTGCTGCATGCAAGCTCGAGGATGTCGGGGGAGGAGAGGGCTGTGGGGCGTCGGATGGGGTACAGCTTCTTTGTGAAGATAGCTGTGGAGGCGGGATCAACCAGAGTGTTGTGCGTGTTGGCAAGTGTCTTAGCCATGAGAGCAGGGTCAGTGACAAACGTAGGCCTAGAGAGAGCCTTGAGTTTTCCTTTCACTGTATCAAGGCATAGATAGTTGCCTGGTGTGAGATTGCCGACATAGCGGTATGGCTTGCTCTTAGGCTGGAGCTTAGCCGAAGTGTCAGCTTTAGCTCCTGCCTTAGAGCGCTGTGCGGGGTCCTGCCAGACATTGCACTCGGACCAGAAGGGCCGGAGCTCGGTGTAGTCGAAGTGACGGCCGGTGTATCTGAGATGAGGTGTGTCCATTCCAATGTGCTTGTTAGGCATAACATTGAGGACTGTGTTAATGGCATGGAGTGCAGCAAGAGGCCATGTGTACAGCGGGGCATCATATGTGCGCATGGTGCTGTTCATGATCTTCTGCATGTCTCTCCAGAGCACCTCAATCTGAGCCTGGAACTCGTGCATGTATGGCGGACCGGTCTCGTGACGCATGCGGTACTGTCGGAGCAGTGTCTTCATCTCCTCCGATGCGTACTCTGTGGCACAGTCTGTGTGGAAAGTGATGGTCTCTGGTGTGAAGCCGTGGGACTGAATGTCATCAAGGACAGACTGGAGGTGGAAGTGTTGGCCTCCCTTAGAAGGCGAGGCAAATCCGAAGGCCTTTTCAGTGACGGGGCACTTAAAGGCACTGATGAAGACTGACTCGTCGTAGCCAGCAGGGGGTTTGCATGGGCCCCAAATGTCAGCAAATATGTGCTGGAATGGCTTGGACTGTTCCCATTTGACAGGCCGGTGGTTGGCTGGCAAAGCCGGAGGCGGTCTGCGGTTGGCTCTGTCAAAAAATAATACATTAAAGGGTCCTGGGCGTTTGGCATTCCAGGAGTTGCAATGAGCACACCCGCAGCCTGATAGGATAGTCCTGAGTGTCTTCATGGAGAGGTGTCGTCTGGGTACTGCAAACTGAAGCCCCTGTGAGAAGAGGTGAGCAATGTACTGGTGTGAGTAGTGGCCCAGACAGGCATGGAGGTACTGATGAGGGTCAATCCTGGGGACTGTGGTGGCATCCTTGAAAAGGATGATGGTGTCGAACGGAGCCCCCTGGATGAAGACACGGTCAGCACCGCCCTCCTCTCCTGCATCTGTGAGGTCCTGGGGGGAGTAGGTACCAGCGCGAGGGCGGGAGAAGAAGCCGGGTGTGCCTGCTGGGATGGTGGCTATCTCCTGAAAGTGATAGGTGAGTGGCCACCAGGCTGCAGATGGTGACTTCCGGAGACACACCGTGTATGAGGTGTTATTAGGGTCTAACCAGAAGTCCTCTAGCATCTTCATCAACATCCTTTGGATGATGGAGTTGATGAAGGGCGGGTTGGCCCAGAAAGAGCGCCCGCACCAGACATGGTCCTCAGCAGGGTCCTCGAGGGAGTAGTAATGCTGGCACTGTATGTTACCCCGTGGGTAGGGGATGCCGTCTGTGTAGAGGTCTGTGTCACAATAGCCGTATGGACTGTGCTGAGCAAACTGTCTATAGGCGGACCTAGCAACCATCCAATCGACCGTGCCCTTCTCTGCAAGCTCCGAAGGGGCAGGCTGCAGGAGGGGTCTCCTCTGTGCTATGGAGTGGGCAGACGGGGTGGCTCGCCAGCTGCTGGGGTGTACAACATAGTCTCTGCCAGTGTCATAGAGGTCAAAGAGAGAAGCACCGTGGTGCCATGTGAGGTCGATGAAGTCAGGGGAGCGGGCCCCGTGTCTGAGCATCTGGCGGACTGAGAGGAGGTTTGGGGCATTTGGATCATAGAAGGCTTGGAGAAATGGGAGTGTGATCCAAGTGCCGTCGGTGTACTGGAAATCAATGGAGGCTGTGCCGACACTGTGAGGCCTGTAATGCTGATCCGAGGCTGTGGTCATGCTGGAGGTGCACGGGGACAACTCAGTGAAGAGCTCCCTGTTATTCAGGAGGAGATGTGAGGCTCCTGAATCTACAAGGAGGTGTCCGTGCGTGTTGGAGGCACGGCGGCCTTTCCCAAGCAGAGGGAGGAACACCGGTGTGCCGTGGTGACAGTGCGGGGCACCGTCGGTGCAGCTGAGGTCTCTCCCCACGGCGCTGCAACCGCAGGGTCGTAGACCTCAATGCTGATCTGTGGGGGCCAAATGGTGGTCATCAAAGACCTCAAACTGGGCCCAATCATCACCAGGGTCGTCGGTGCAATATGAGGAGTGTGTTAGGCTGTAGTTCTCAAGGAACTGATTAAGCTGATGGAAGGAGGGAGATGGCATAACCGAGAAATCCCACTGAGAGTGCTCTGGGGGGTGTGAGCTGTTTGGCCGGAGCCGGGGTGTATCAGTGCGGATCGATGTGTCTGCCATGAACTGCTTCCACTTACAGTAGAAGTCGGGTATTAAGAAAGTCGACCTATAAGAAAGCAGCCGCTGGGTTTTTGCCAAAAATTTAAGAAAAAGAAAGTGAGCCAGCCGCTGGTGAAGTTACGGAGACCCACCCAAAAGTCCCCATATTAAGAAAGTACACACGCTGGAAGTATGAAATATTATGCATAGATTATGGCCATAAAGCATTGATTTAAGAAAGTCCGCGCTAGATTTTTGAAAGTAAATAATGGAAACAGATTATATTATGCTCCTGCAACTACGTTTGTCCAGGTGTACAATAAGGCAAATATTGGGTACTCCGGAGAACTTATTTATTGTAATGTTATTAATCAATGAAGTGGACACAGTAATTCAACGAATATATCGATTTACCTAGCACTGCAAGATAGTGCAGAGCATACACGCAATACCGACATCAGTGTGATAAGTGCTATTACTGCATGATTAGGCCACTACAGCTTGTTGTGTTCACTACACTTAAGCAACAACCAAACAAACGAAGCTGTCTACTCCACAGGTTTGAACATCAGCCAAGATCCATCCTTCGCATCAGCGAGTTGTCCTTCGGTGAGGTTGCCTACATACGTGCAAGCAGTCAAGCCGTGCTTTGCAACCCTCCCCTCACAAGGGTAGAACACCTGGAAGTTGAAGCCCTCCTTGTTTGTGGGCAGCTTCTTGCGCACACGCCCGAGCTGCCAACCCACCTGGAACCACTTGAAAAGAATGACACTCTTCACAAACCTTTTGTCCAGTGGAGGCGGCTCCAAAACCGCGTGCATGCCGTCTGGGGTCCAGTATGCCTGTGCCGCTTCCTCTAGATCAGCATCTTGAAGTGCCGTCTCGTCATCGCTGTCGAAGGCATCTTCAACACTAGAGTCCAGATCATCCCCGCTGGACTCTGCCTCTGCCGCCGTTGGCACTTCAACCTCAAGCTCAGCACACCCCCCAAGGGTAGAGGCCGCAGGAGGCACACCTTTCAGAGCTTTCAGAAGCAGCTCTGGATAGTTGTTCAGATTCTGTGGCTTGACCTTATCCAGATCGGATAGGTCAATGGTGAGATTGCTCCCGGTGCCGTCGAACGACTTCCCAGACTGATGCTTTTTCCAAAGCTTGTCAACAGCTTCTCCACACCACGACGTCAGCAAAATACGCCGTTCAGAAGCAGTCAACAGACCGCTCTCCCACTTGTCAAGGTTGGCATCATCCTCAAGCCAACCCTCTTGCTCAGCCGCGATGAGCAGCTTCAGCAGCTGAGCGACGTGACGATCGACGGGCTGCAACAAGTCAGTGCACTGCGGACGAAAATACCACGGAAGGGTATCAGTTTCATGCTTCAAGAAGTCACGGAACTCCTTAGTCAGTTGGCCGTCCAAGTTGTCCATAAGAAGAACTTTCTCGCCCCCCACGGCTTTTGCCCAAGGCGCATAGGTCCGCTTCGCCCACTCTACACAAAAGTCCCTGTCGGCCCAAGCATTGGGTTGGAAATAAACATCAACACGGGAGTCCCAGGCAGCCTTTTCCAAGGCCGAGATGCGAAGTCCAAGTCCACGAAAAATAAGTGCGATGCGAGGCTGAGCTTGGCCTTGCGCGTCAGCAACGAAACAAATTTGCAGAGTGCATTGGCGCTTCTCAAGGCTCGCCCCGTTCGGAGTGGATATCCACACCTCCTGCGTGCCAGTGTGGTCATACGTGTCTTGTAGGCCACTGATGAATCCAAGAGGACTCTGGTCCACGTTCACACGCTGGTGAGGCTGGAACCGTCCCCACTTCTCATGAATGTGCTGGCTACCTGTAGCGTTGTCACCGCGCAACATCTTAAAGTAGTCGGTGTGCCAGCTCAAGATGCCCTGCACTCGATTCTCCTTCGACTTACTTTTACAGTTTGTCCGCCGGCGGGAAGAGATTTTGAATCTCTTGCTGAAGCGCACACGCCAACTTTGGGAAGCCTTAAACTTCCCTACCGCAATGTCCGAAAGTACCCTCAGCGGCTTCTCCTTGACCTCCTCGCGAGAGTTATTTTCTCCCTCAGCAAGTGGCGCACCCACCACAGGTGGCTTTTTTTCAGGTGGAAGATCTGGGTTGGGGTGGCAACGCGGACACTCAGGTTGGCTGCAAATATGATGCCAGGAAAGGCCGCACGTGGCACAGGTATGCGCAGGCAAGTCTTCAGGACCCCACGTCGCACTCATGCACACGTAACACGCACCACTGTCGGTGTTGCACGTATCCACCGCTGCCTCTGCCGTTTCCGCCGATTCCGCCGCTGCTACTGCTGCTTTCGCTTTCTCGTTTTCCTGCTTCAAGATGGCACGTGCGCGAACAGAGAGCCATAAGGGCCCACACCGTCGCCCCCTCGCCCTACGATCACAGAACTCCTTGTACAAGGCGTCCTCCATATCAGCATACACCCCTGTAGAAACATACGCACCGCCAACCGTAAAAACCCCAAAACCCACGCTTCCAGTCACGACACCCCGCCTCCGTCGCTAACGAATTGACAAATGCGTACGAAGCTAGTTACCTGTGAATTTTCGAGCCTTCCTGCGTAGATGCTTCTGCTTGGTGGACCCAGCTCGCGTGTAGATCTCCTTCCTCACAGCAGGGTTTGCCCACTTGCTGATGAGGCTGACATGCACGCCAGTCTCCTCAGCAGCGTCCTCTTGTGGAGTCTTGCTCCCCTTACTCACGTAGCGATCGAACGTCTCAAGCACCTCCACTTTGGTGATGGCTTCGTAGGACTTTCTCTTGGCAGCCCCGCGCCTACCGATGTTCGAGTCACTATCACGCTGCACAGGTGCCTTCACAGGTTTCGACGGAGTGCCCACCCGACTCCCAACCTTCCCCACGGCTCCAATAGCAAGGACTGGCCTGACATCCACCAAGAGCCAAGCCTCGTTGTCAAAGTCGGTGGCATCGCACTCAGTGAACTCGCAGTCGACGCCATTCTTAGCCCAGCCGCGTTGCATCTCATCTTTGGTGAGGTTCACGGCGTGTTTGACCTTCTCATGTTGGGCGAGAGCTGGTTTGTGAAAACTAGTGAAGACACAAAATCGGCACTTGAAACCCTTAGGCTCTTCACTAGGGCGCGAGGTGGCCGTAAATTTCTTCCCAGTTTTGGTGGTCACCGCCACCGAATATCCCAGGTCGAAAAACGTGGCCTGTTTCGAAGGCATCTTCTTGGCAACGAATGTACTCGAGGGAGGAGGCTCTTGCTGACTAAGATTCACGTTGGCACTTGGCACCATCACGCCACCAGAATTCTGAGGTGCTGCATTCTGAGAAGCTTGCTGCGCTGATGAAGAAAGCGGTGAAGATAACAACTGTGCACAGTCGGTCTCCAAATTACCACCTATAGCATCCACAACACTATCCTCGATCCGCTCCACGTCGTTGGAAACTGGCGCTGAAAGAGTAGACGTAAGGTCGAGGCATACGCGCTTCTGCGCAAGAAACTCGTCCCTATCAAGAATATCATCTTGGAAAAACGATTTCAGTTCTCTTAACTCAGACATCTAACTCGCACTGAGATCATACACATCATGACCTTCTCTCCCAAGCAGCTTAGCCTTCTCTGCCTTAAACTCGGGTTCAGACAAAACATCTTCGTCGAACAGTGTCTTTAACTTTCTAAGAGCTATCTTTTTGGGCCCGTCCATTAGGGCTCTACAGTCAACAGTGTCACAAACGTTTCAAAAATCGATCGATTAAGAAAACATTAAGAAAGCAGCCGCCATTCTACACATTTGGGGAGTTTGGGAGTTTTGGGAGTTGGGGAGTTTTACAATGGGAGGCCCTGAAAAAACTGAAAATTTGACCGAATCTAGGGTTTAAGATTTTCCCGAGTGGAATGTAATTTTATTTAATTTTCCGGTTGTTTTAGGGTTTAAGAAATATTCCTGATTTTCACTAAAAAAATCATCTTTTTCAGCCTGAAATAAGGAAGGTTTATGGGGTTTTTGTGTTAAGAAAACATAAATTTTCAATTGAAGTTCTACAATATTTTACGCCTTTTTAAGCTTCAAAATTTTTTCGAAACTCGGTAGCAAAATGATACTTTATACGTCTGATTTTTATGAAATATGTTTTTGGGGGTTCATCGATGAACCCCTTTTTTTTTCTTCTAGTTTTATATGAATTTCAGGCCTTTTTGGGTTTTGGGGAGTTTTACAAGGGGAGGCCCTGAAAAAATTGAAAATTTGACCGAATCTAGGGTTTAAGATTTTCCCAAGTTGAATGTAATTTTATTTAATTTCCCGGTTGTTTTAGGGTTTAAGAAATATTCCTGATTTTCACTAAAAAAATTATCTTTTTCACCCTGAATTAAGGAAGATTCATGGGGTTTTTTGTGTTAAGAAAACATAAATTTTTAATTGAACTTGTACAATATTTCACGCATTTTTAAGCTAATTTATTTTTTTTGAAAATCGGTAGCAAAATGATACTTTTTACGTCTGCTTTCATGAAATATTTTTTGGGGGGTTCATCGATGAACCAATATATTTTTTTCAGTTTTCTATGATTTTCAGGCCTTTTTGGGGTTTTTTTAAAATTTGAAAATTTTAGAAAAAACCCAGATTTTTTCTACACTTTCAGGAATATCTTTGGTTGGCTTTGTTCCTATTTTATGGGGGTTGCCCCGTTTTCCCCCTTATTTCAGGCATAAAACAGCCGACAACCGCTAGGTCACCAACTCCAGTTACGACGCGCGCCCGGACTTCTCTTAAATACCGAAGAACACGGACAGAAAAAATTAAACACGCAAACACTTAAACACGTACTTTGTGGCAATTACGCTAAGAAATGTCCGAAGAACAGCCAGCGGTAGTTGAGGTGTACCCAGAGGTGATTAATGTGCTTTGGATGCGTGCGCGTTTACAAGCGGAAGCGGACTATGTTGAGTTTTACAGCACGAGAATACAGTTTAACACCTGGAACTGGTTACAAGTGTGGCCGCTGTACATCCACGGCCGCACAACAACCGAAAGAATAGGTGTGAGGCACTTGGTTTACTGGTACGAGATCGGCTGGCACTACGACGAATATCCACCAGGGCAGTGGCAACCGTACCACCGCGGCTACGGCATTCTTACGTACGAAGCCTTAACCGAGCTGAGCAGTGACTTGCTGCGGGATGATGACGGAAGGTGTCCGTTTTGTTTTCGCAGCTTTAGAATATGCAGCTTAGCTAGAAGGTTTTATTTGGACGCTTGTACTATTCACTAGATTAGAACGCTTGTTCACGTAAAATATAAAGCTTCAAATCAATATTCAAAGCAAAGTTACCGGCGCGCATGTTTTGCCTCCAGAGTTTAACACGACTTCACCCTTTCTTGTGCCCTTCGCCCCATCGCCTACTCGTCTTCGTGCATTGACCAACTACGTTCTCCATTGGTTTTTCACGTGCTTTCGCGGACCACTACTAACCACAAGTCCCGGTGGCCGGCCCCCCAGTTCGGTTCAAAACATACTTCTCGCCAAGATCCCTAACTAACTTTCACATTATCCCTGGACACTCAGTCGCATATTTCCCAACGTGTGGTACCTGTGGAAAAACAATTACGTTAGTCCAAAGCCCAACAAACCGTGCCAATGCAAACAACAATGTCGCTTTCGTACCTGAGTTACTGCTCTTGAAAGGTCAAGGCCCCAGCTCCAAGCCGTTGTTCCCTAGTTAGTGACAACCCATGTGCCACAACCAGGTCCGTAGGTGAAGGCGGTACATCACAGTAGTTGGGCAATACCGTAGCGCAACACTGGTGGAGAAGACAGAATTGAAACTTGTGCTTTACCCACTGACCATTCACCTTGCGCCGACCCATGACCACCACCCTTGGGCCATCCTTTGAAAGGATGGGCTGGGATTGCTTGTGGGTCTTCGCTGTCACGCAACCCTTGCGGGACTCGGAGGCCGCGCAACTTGCTTTCCTACCGGTACCGGGCACCACCATCCATTGCCCGTAGGCCAGTTCCTCACTCCCGACACGATCGCCGGTGGTGAGGCGGGATCCCAGCGCCGTTAAGATGTCGTCGATCTCCTCCGTGGTAAACCCCGATTGCACGTAAAATGCATGTCCAGGTTTGAACCCCGCGCGGAATAGGAGGGTGGACAGGCACAAGCAAAGCTTCACCGAAGTCGACCTTCCCACGCGAGTCATCGTTTGGCGCCATGAGTAGCATGAGCAGCTGATGCGTTGTTGCGCCGCCCGGGCCAGATGACCAAATATCACCCGCGAGGGTTCACCTCGACCAGAGGACAAGGTGTAACTGCGGTCCAGGAAGCCGTCGTGTCTTCCACGTGCGGTTAAACGGACGGTCGGTTGGCCAACCTGTATCACTTTCAAGCGCTTGTCAGGCTGCAAGAACATGCGAGCCAACATTTGCGCGTGGCCTTTCGTGGTGCTTGTCTGGTACCGCACCTCGTCCAAAGACCCGACGGACACGCGGCGAGTGTCCACGTAGCGATGTTCGGAATGAAAGTGCACCGCGGTCTCCAAATATTGCACCACGAGAGCCTCGTCCACCTCTTGGGAAGACTGCCAAACATAACGGGCGGCCGGGTCCTCGGTGTTTGGGTCGAACTGCCATTGGAACTCCAAAGGGTTCTCGAGGCATGCCCGCACCAACTTGATGGCCGGAGTCGGCGTTCCAGGCTCGTCGATCGTCACCCTAGTCTTAGTCCTCTTCCCCATCGATCGGACTTGGTTTGGTCGGTGACTGCGTGTCTCCGTCGTCACTGGACCAGGAGTGACATATATTTCACGCACCTCCTCAAGGACGTCGTACGCGGTGTGGCGTGCGCGTTGCATGGCGGTGTACACCCTTCGCCGCTCATCGTAGAGGGTGTTCGTGCGGGAGTCCCGCTGGCTGTGGCCACCTTCTCCTACGTGCTCCAACCAGGCGGACTGAGTGATGTACGTCACGTTCTCCAGGTGCAAGAACTCGGAGGCCGGCAGATTCACGCCGATCAGTTTGCCGTCCTTGGAGAAGAGTTGCTCCGCCGGGTTAGCCCCTTTGCTTTGTGTGAAAAGCTGCAGGGTGCGTTCGCCTTCACCTTCGTAAAATAAAACGAGCGAAGACAAAGAGGATTGCACGCTCTTGCTCTCTTGCTCCATGATGAAGTCGAAGAGGCGCGCACGTGCGTCCATCACACGTCTGGGGGCTTGTGCTTCGTACCACCGTGTGAACAGTGTCCGGAACTGGGTCTCCTCGAAACTCTTGTCCAAACACCGAGCGTGTATCCCCATGTTCGCAACGAGGTGCAAGTCACAGCCTTTCTCCAACGAGTTGCCCGCCTCGTCCCGCGTCATGTACTTCTTTCGGTCCTCCCGGCGCATGAACTTGTTGTAGTTCAAGCGGATGCCGATCCAGCCTCCGCCACCCGCGTCACGGACGAAACCGACGGGACGAAAGCAAATCTCACCTTTTGGGTTGGTCTTTACCCAAACCTCCTTGTCTCGATATTTCGCGAAGTCGGCGTCCTCCATGGCCACCGTCCGGCAAGCGTAGTCGATGCCTTGCCACATCTTCTCCTCATCCACACCGCGTTCACCCGCCGGCAGCACGAAGGTTGCTAGTTTTATCAACCCAATTCCGGGCACGACCGTTGCAACCTTCTCGACAACGCGACCGTTAATGCAGCTGTGGCCACCATCAGAACATGCGTAGCAACCGATGAACGGAGGCTTGCCGAGAATGCGGTCCATCAACAGCATGATCTTCGCGGGGGACCACGGCAAGTCCAGGGGGCACATGAACCAGTTCAGAGGTGCGGTGTCGAAAAGAAGAGTACGGTATCCCTTTGAGTCTAGGATCCGTTTCATTTCCTTGACCTCGTCATCAGCAGCACGCTCGGGGGCACGTTGAGTCGCACGGTGTTCTTTCATCACGTCGCGGACGGCGCGAGCGTCTTGCATTTCGCGGGCCACCTAAAATGGAACCATGCATTAAGAATAACATGTCCCCGACGTATAACGGAAAGGTAACACAAAAATAGGGCGATACCTTGTACACGTCGATGGGAGAGCCGTCCGGAGAGGAAAGCATCTTCTCGAAGGCAACCGTTGTGGCGGAGTTCTTCAGCTTCTCGGAAGTGAAGCGACCACCGAAAACGGGAAGGGCTTCTTTGATGGCGTCTTGGGTTTCTTTGGAAACAACGGCCTTCCCCTTTTTATCCATGGGTTGGCAGGCATGGGTGCCTTCGTGTCTAAAGAGCAGTAGGTGGCCTTCGGCTGCGGGAAGGTCGATGCGGACCAAAGTAGCCCGGGCACCACAGGTAATAACTTCCATGGGTTCTTGACACTTTTTGCATGGAGGGCCTTCAATCTGAAAGAAGAAAAGAAAAGCGTAAGGTCCTACTGGAAAAGTGGGGAAAGTGTACGGAAAACCTTGGGATTAAAATACCTCAACGCCGAGGAAAGCGGAAGCGGAGCGTTTGCCACGTTGTTGAGAACTTGTCTGAACGAACTCTTTGTCATGGGTTTTAAAGAAAGAGCACTCCGTATTCCTGCAAAGTTTTTCTCCAAGGCAGTTTTGAAGTCGAACTTGAGAGTTGCAGTCCTTGACAGCATCTTGTCGGGTTACCTCCGCCCAAGTTGTGGCGCAGGCGTGGGACCAAGAACGGTTCGTGACATGGAAGTCAAGTTTGTTCAGCGGTAGACCGCCCTTCCCGGTTGGTTTAGGAAGAGGTGAGGACATGTGGTGACCAAAAGTTACATTGCCATCGACGTCGAAGGGGACCTTGTTCACACGTTTGCAATCTGCGGGCCACTTAAAAGAAGAGGCGTGACTGGAAGTCGAGTCGGACTTGGAAAGGTTTGTCGAAGCGACGGACTCCGTGGGCTTGGGCTTCGTGTTTGGTGAGAACCGGGGAGTCTTGCACTCGCCGGTGTAAATAATGTCTTCTTCATCATCGCTGTCATCGCTTTCGCTGTCGCTTACCAAGATTGGCATGTTGTCGTCGGTAGGAGTACCGTACACATTGTGCAAGAAGCCCGCGTGAACGGGAAACAGGTCCAAAGAGCAAGCAACGGAGTCATCGTACTCGGAGGTGACGGAAAGATCTTCTTTCTTGTCAAGACTAAAAACATTGCAAAGTGTGTCGCTAGTCACAAAAGGGTCTCCAAGATGCCAAACAATAGGAATTTCACGAACGACAACCCCGGTTTCAAGGCAGCGAAAAGTAACAAATTGAGTGGACATTGCATTAGCCCTAGGAAGTCGGTAAAATAAATGCACTCCCGAAGTGAAAGTGTCGAGGAGAGGCCTTAAAAACTCTAGTCGCCAAAATAAAAGGCGACGCCGAAATAAAATCGAGTCGAGGCGACGGCTGGGAAATTTTCGAGTCGAGTCGAGAACGACACCGACCAAACGAGTCTAGCTGTTTCGGAAAGAGAGGCGAAGGAAAAAATCGAGTCGAGTGTCGAGTCGAGGCGAAACCTTCAAAATATTCGACTCGAGGAAACGCTTTGAAAATTTAAAAAAAAAATATCGAGGCGAAAAAATATCGAGTCGAGAACGACACTGACCAAAGGAGTCGACGTGTTTCGGAAAGAGAAGTCGAAGAAAACCTGAAGACAGTTGAGAGCTAGTAAAGAACTCTAGCCGCCAAATAAAAAGCGCAAAGATTTAAAGTCAAAAGAAACAAGCAAAGATGCCTGCAAAAAAAGGAACCACCAACAAGTCCGGGGATGGCAACACGGAAAGGTTGGTTTACGCGGACGTGATGGAACAGCGTTTCGTTGAGCAGAAAGTGCTGAAGCTCGCGGACTGCTCTTTCGCTGACAACCCAAGAGGACACAATCACAACGGTGTCAACGTGGAGAAGTCCGTTGAGAAAAACGGCATCGACCTTTCCCAAACCATGATCTGGCGCCGCGCCAAAAAAGGAGATCCTAAGGCCCACGGGTAAGTTTCACTAAACCTTCTTGAAGAACTGCGCTGACAAAAGGTAGAAGAGACAAGTGTGAAAAAGCGTTCATCGATGAACGCTTTTTAAAAAACACTGCTAAAGAAACAAGTGTTTTGACCGGTTTAAAGAAAAGTGTTCATCGATGAACGCTTTCTTTATTTTGTTTCTGAAGCTTGAGTATTTTAAACTGTTTTTAAGAAAGCGTTCATCGATGAGCGCTTTTCTTAGTTTTCCTTGTATTTTTCCTAAAACTTTGCGGTTTGGAGTTGCAAAAGCTGCGATATTTCTGTGTGATTCAGCTTTTTTCTCAGGAAAAATACAAGGAAAACTAAGAAAAGCGTTCATCGATGAACGCTTTCTTAAAAAGAGTTTAAAATACTCAAGCTTCAGAAACAAAATAAAGAAAGCGTTCATCGATGAACACTTTTCTTTAAACCGGTCAAAACACTTGTTTCTTTAGCAGTGTTTTTTAAAAAGCGTTCATCGATGAACGCTTTTCTTATTCAGCAAAAAAAGGTTAGTGCTTGAACTCTTCTTGGTTTTGCATGGTGACTTTCTTCTTGTTTATTTGCTGTTCATCTGCAGGTCTACTGACTCCCTTCAGGACTCTTGCTCGAAAGAAGAACATGCGGTGTCAGAGCGAGTGTTGCTTGTAGATGTTACATGTTGCAGAGATCTGTTTAAAGGCGTGCGCGCCTTTCAAAGAAGACGTGCAATGAACCGAGAAGCTGAAAGAATTAGGATCAACAAAGAAATTACTAGACGTAGGCGTTGCATTTTAGACAGGGGGTTTTAAGCTAGTGTTGCTTGAAGAAGTTACATCCTCAGAAGACGCTGAGCGAAACGCAAAAAAACGTAGGATGGAATGTCCTTTGTGGATGCTAGACAGCCAGTGGTAGCTTTAGCTGAAGTAAACACTTTATATATTTTTTTATAAATAGTTTCTCTAACCCTTTAACCCATGTTCTTTGTCGTTTTAAATGGCGTGCTGTGTTTGTTTTGTTTTCAGTAAGCGGTACATTGCCATTGACGGACATGGTAGGCACGAGTTTTTCACTCGTGCCTTCCAAGATGGCGCCGTGGTAGGCGGAAAAAAACTAGAGGCCCGGGACAAAAGGTTTCTGGAATGCAACGTCATCGTGGTGTCGGAGGACATCACCAAGGAGGAGGTTACATGCCTCGCCCTCTCGCGCATCGTCCAGAACGAGAAGGGGTCCAAGAAAAAAACTTTTTTCGACGACTACACCTCCTTCAAATGGCTGATGTCCTCCATTGACAAGACCGTGGCCAAACCACAGAAGTTGGTTGTTTTGTTCTCTCACATCGACCCTTCGTTATACTCGTTGATGTTCTTCAAGAGGATGGCCCACATCCACGAAAAGGTGATCGGGCCCGACGAGCGGCTGGAGGCCTTGCTTCGCGAGAACTGCGAAGCTTTGGGGAAGGATTCCCCCTTCGGCTTCAACTCCTTGTTCGACAACAAGGAATTCCAACGTCTTAATCCGACACAAAGATATCAGGTACGGTGGAAGCCGGTCTTTATTTTATTGTGTTACATGCAACCATCACGCCTGAAGACAAACACATGTCTCAGGTTTTCCTGAAAGTGAACGAGAACGTCAAGTTCGCCGTGAAGGACGAGAATGGCGAGCTCCACTTGAAGAAGAAGAAGCAATGCGCGACTTTGGGCTTCGTCGGAACCACACGCGCCTTCACGGACTTGTGTTCGTTTGTGCTGCTTCGTCAAGAAGTCCGCTCACAGCTAGAGCTTCAAAGCTCTAAGGGGAAGGCGAAAAAAACGGAAGAGGCGTCCAAGTTCTTGGAGGACCTGAGCGCCGGAAAGTAAGTCCATCTACCACGGTTTGGTTAAAGCCGTGAACTATTTTTTTATGCGGAAAGGTGATGGGTGTTAAACTTTTGTTTACAGGTACGATGGTACTTTCTTCGACGCCAACGAGACTTGCTCCAAGACCAGTAACTTGCCTCGCCTGAACCGGGATGTCGAGCCGAAAGTCGTGCAGGACATGCTGAAGAAGCACAACGAGATGGTTGAGTGGGAGGAGACTGCTGTGGAGGCTCAGGAGAGTGGCGTCGAGACCCTTGCGGAAGTTGCAGCTGGTGACACGGGTGGGGATGTTGAAGAGGAAAAGGAAGAGACGCAGGAAGGTGCGTCGGTTGGGGATGATGACGAGGTAGGCGATGGGGATGAGGAGGTAGAAGGTGAGGAACCGGTTGGTGAGGAAGATGGTCAGGAGAAGGAGGAGGAGGAGAACGAAGAGGAAGAGGAGGGCGATGAGGAGGGCGATGAGGAGGAGGATGGAAAGTTTGACTTTGAAAAGGAGTCGGATGAGGTTCGTGAAACACGTGAAGATCGGAAGCGGAAGAGACAGGAAGTGGCGGATTGGTTTGCGGCGGAGGACGCGGGGGAACATGTCCCAAAATCAAAGAAGCAGAGAAAGGATCTAACTAAGAAGAGGGCGGAGATGGGGAAGCTACGTCAAGAGTTGCAGGCCTTTGAGGAGGAGGATGCCGCTTACGCGGCTTGGCTTAGCGACAAGGAGAAACAGAAGGATGAGCAGGACATGGAGGACGACCCGGCCCCCTGCGCGGAATGGATGAAGCCTTGGGTTGGGGTGTCGCGAGGGAACCCGGACTACGAAGGGTTGCGACAATGGAAGATGGCAGGCGGAACGCTCCGAAATGGAACGCAGCAGAAGGGACCGGTGAAGGAGAGCATTGAGATTGGGCAGTTCTTGAAGATGAATGAGGAGGCGTTGAAGCCTGGTGTACGGCATCATGTGCACAATATTGTGTCCGTGGAGGTGCCGAAGGTGGTAGCGGTGAAGAACCGTGGCGTGACGCGTGGCACGAAGGTGAAGGATGAGAAGGTGGAGTACGTCTTGGAGTTAATCCATCAACACGGACATGCCGAGTCTGAGAAGTTGTTGGTGTTGACATCGGTTGCCATGAACTCCCAAGGCATCCCGCTGTTGCAGCTGTACTTCGGCGAAGCTCTCGGGGCCATGGACGTCATCACGCACAACGCGGCGGAAGATAAGTTTTGTGTGGCGGCGGTCATCACGGATGTTCCGTGGGGCCATGAGAGCAAGACCGGGTACAACACGAAGGTGGATTGGGATGCGTTCGCAGTCAAGTTGGACGAGCTGTGCGCGAACAACGATGGCATGTCGGAGGTTCATAAATACGCCGATCTGGGAAAGGTGGACGGAGACACCATTGTGTGTGCCTTAGGCGACAGTGAAGCCCTTCGAGCTTTGGAGGCGGGCTGGAAGGCGTTGAAGCACCCGGTAGGATCGCTGTAACACTTGTTGCTTTGAAGGCACCCTTTTATTTTTGGTTTTTTTGTTACGTTTCTTAAAGGGAGGGAAAAGGGGGGAAGGATCACAGGTGTACAAGACAATGCCGGGGTACATCGTGACGGAGGGGAACCGCAACAACGCGACTTTCACGAACACTCCAAAGTCCGTGGGACACCAGTACACGACTTTTGCACGGAAGCTGGAGGCTCCGAAGTTGGACTTCAAGCCCAGCATCCAAACCAGGGGGCAGCAATGTAAGGACCTTGACTTTGATTATTTCCCGCTGAATTGTTGGACTGGAAACATTTTGCGTGCCCTAAGTTACCAAGAGGTGAAGGCTTTTGAGAAGGCCTTGGAAAAGCACCTGGCTGAGAGCTGGGAACCAAGCTGGAAGGAAATGGATGAGGAGCAGAGGATGGACATCGTTCAGACCGAGGTAGAACATCAGGCACGACCTTTCCAAGCGGTTCAAGTGCAGGATACCTTCAAGCACGATTGCGCCGTAGTGGGATGCTTGAAGGGCGGTAAGCCCTGCGAAGAGCATGGCAAGACCTTGGTGGTGGGACAGAAAAATGTGGAGCTCATGGAGCTGTTGGTGGAGCGGTACACAACCGACATCGACATGGTGGTGCTGGACCCGTTCATGGGAAGTGGTGCGTGTCATTGTGGATGCATTGGTTTTGCCGCGAGGGACACGCCGGGGTATTGAAAGATGTTAAGTGTTCCGCAGGAACCACTGGGATTGGAGCGCTTCGCATGGGACGCGCCTTCATCGGCGTGGAGAGGAAGCGTGCAAACTTCATTAGCGCGGTGCACTATTTATCTCACGCGGTGTTCTGCTGCGCGAAGCGCCATGTGGGGGATCTTGGATTGAGTGAGCCGTACCGGAAGATGAAAGTGACAAACGTGAAGTAGAACATCGAAAGTTCGTGAAAGTTAGTTAGGGATCTTGGCGGGGAAAGAAGTATGTTTTGAACCTAACTGGGGGGCCGGCCACCCGGACTTGTGGTTAGTAGTGGTCCGCGAAAGCACGTGAAAAACCAATGGAGAACGTAGTTGGTCAATGCACGAAGACGAGTAGGCGATGGGGCGAAGGGCACTAGAAAAGGTGAAGTCGTGTTAAACTCTGGAGGCAAAACATGCGCGCCGGTAACTTTGTTTTGAATATTGATTTGAAGCTGTATATTTCATGTGATATATAAATATAAAATATTCCTGAAATTGCAAAGAAATCGGGGTTTTTTGAAGAAATTTCAAAAAATTTAGAAAAACCCCCAAAAAGGGCATATAAAACTAGAAAAAATAAAAGGGGTTCATCGATGAACAACCAAAAACATATTTCATAAAAATCAGACGTATAAAGTGTGATTTTGCTACCGAGTTTCGAAAAAAATTTGAAGCTGGAGAATGCGTGAAATATGGTACAAATTCAATGGAAAATTTTTGTTTTCTTAACACAAAAAACCCCATAAACTTTCCTTAATTCAGGCTGACAAAGATGATTTTTTTAGTTAAAATCATGAATATTTCTTAAACCCTAAAACAACCGGGAAATTAAATAAAATTACATTCAACTCGGGAAAATCTTAAACCCTAGATTCGGTCAAATTTTCAATTTTTTCAGGGCCTCCCCTTGTAAAACACCCCAAACCCAAAAAGGCCTGAAATTCATATAAAACTAGAAGAAAAAAAAAGGGGTTCATCGATGAACCCCCAAAAACATATTTCATAAAAATCAGACGTATCAAGTATCATTTTGCTACCGAGTTTCGAAAAAATTTTGAAGCTTAAAAAGGCGTAAAATATTGTAGAACTTCAATTGAAAATTTATGTTTTCTTAACACAAAACCCCATAAACCTTCCTTATTTCAGGCTGAAAAAGATGATTTTTTTAGTGAAAATCAGGAATATTTCTTAAACCCTAAAACAACCGGAAAATTAAATAAAATTACATTCCACTCGGGAAAATCTTAAACCCTAGATTCGGTCAAATTTTCGATTTTTTTAGGGCCTCCCATTGTAAAACTCCCGAACTCCCGAAACTCCCAAACTCCCCAATTGCGTTTGGTGGCAGCCGCTGGGTTGCATACACATCGAAAGGCCAAGGGCCGTCGATTAAGAAAGTGTCACGCTAGCGATCCCGAAAAACGGACGACTGCTGTCAATCCAAGGCAGCCAGGGGGGCATTTTAAGAAACGCAACTACGCTGGCTGTCGTGCGATGGCCCTCTGAATTAAGAAAGCAGCGGCTGGGATTTTTGGCCTGCTTTCTTAATACCCGACTTCTACTGTAGTACAGTAGTGGTCTCCGAGGTGTCCTCCTGAGATTCAGGGACAGGAGGGAAGTCGAAATCCGGTGTGACGGCACAGGCCTGCACTGTGGACGGGACCGGGGGCTGCATGTGTGTGTCTGAGGTAGCAGCCAGCCGGTCAGTGTCCACAAATGCAGGCAGGGTGCCCGCTGTAGCCCGTGTAGTTGCCCTATCGGCAGTGGGCTGAGCAGGCACCGTACCGTCAGTGTCGGATACTGGAGGAGGAGGAGGTGTGTGTTGGGGCGGATAGCCCTCGAACAGACTATTGGGAATAAATGAATCTCGATCGTCGTCTAAAAACCTTCATTTTGACACAATTTTCGTCGTCTAAAAGTTATTGCCACGTCATCTGAAATGTGCCACGTAAGCGACACGTAAGCGACACGTAAGCGACACGTAAGTCGTCCCGCAATTTTTATTACAAAATATTACTCGAATTATTTATTTGTGCATGATGCTTTCGTACTCGGCGAGTCCCGGTAGATTTTTTTTGTTGCATTTTTGTTCATATGCGTGCATATCATGTACAAGTATGCAAATATGGGCACATCCATGTGCAATTTAGGCCAGCATGCACGGTACACGTTTATGAATGTGCGTATATAGGTGCTTCAATTCCCGTAAAATAAGTTGCAACTGAGATGGGTACTAGAATATGATACACAAATCTATATCATCATACAAATTTATTCAAAATACACCAAATATTTGTCTATGATGTCTTCTAGGCAAGAGATTTCGATCATTTCACAGTGCTAAGGCTACTATATTGCTGATACCATGTTTCTCCTTGGGGTGTCCCCGATCATAAATCGTTAGCTATGATCCATCCCCCGAGCCCATCCGTTGTACTGTCGAGTTCATCTTGTTGAAGTGTTCTTCTCGTAAAGGTCATGCATTGGCTTACTTTGGCAAATAGACTTTCTTCACGGGGAACCGGGTTGAATAGGAGCGACCAGAGCGCAAATATTTATCAACAATGAGTATCACGCGTGCAGCAAGCCGGCATGTCTTGTAGACATCGGGGAAACGATTCAAAATTCCATCGGTTGCCGGCGCGTTTGATAAGCTGTCGATGGCCCACACCCCAGCGTTTGACAGGTCATCGTAACGGAGCAACACACTGATATTTACCAACGGAACATTGGGCACATGGAGCATGGAAACGAATGGGGAGCAAGTATCATCGCCACATCGAATCTGCCATTCCAAGATGGGAAGTGAGGACGATTCTGATCTTTCAGTCGAATTGAATCGCACATGTAGAACATGTTCGTGGGGGGACTCGGGCAGTGGGGTTAAAAGGATGGTGTCCAGCGCGAACATTTTGAGGTGGTCCGCGATTAATTTCGGAGACATGCACATTCCGCGAGGTGCCACCATTTCAGGATACTTTTGATGATAAATGCTCTGTAGGCGTAGCAGGGAGACATTGGCTCGGTGAATTAAAAGACGAAGGTTGGCGTCCTCCATAAAAAAATGTAGGCGGTAAGAAGAGAGCGGGTGATAGCGTTGCCGCAAGGGACTAGCCCAACACTTAGCGCGGGTTGCGCACGCTTGATTATTGTATCATTGAACTGTACGCAGACACATCTTATTCGGCAGAGATTCCCGAGATACATACATAACGGTTCATTGGAATGATCGATTTTGTAAGGAATGTCCTGAAAGATTTTTAACAAGACGTTGTTCGGAAGATGCATTATTTAGGGTTTTATGTATGAAGGTGCGTATGTCAGAAGAAACAAGGGGAAATGAATCTTCAAGGGTCGGGCAAGAGCTTTTGTACCTGGTCGTGAAGGCCGCAGGTCGTGCAAGAGTAGTGTACTTTTGTCCAATCAGATTCGTATATCTCGCACATGCGGGATCACTTAGTCGCCGATTCCCGTATGCAAATGTGGGCACATCCATGTGCAATTTAGGTCAGCATGCACGGTACACGTTTATGGATGTGCATATTCGGATGCTTAAATTCCCAGAAAACAAGTTGCAACTGAGATGGGTACTAGCATATGATACACAAATCTATATCATCATACAAATTTAATCTATATACACCAAATAATTGTCGAGGATGTCTAGGAGCACATAAATAAGGGTAAGTGTTGGTGTAGCTAGCAGAATAATACATCAGTGTAAGTATCTAATGTGAACTTGCAAATATAAAATAAAGACTGTACACAAGCGTATATGTTTCCTAACGGCAGTTGCACCACTTTCCATCATCATCATTCTCGGGAGAGGCACCGGAGATCAACTCGGGAATATAGTCCGTGGGAACCGGCATTGTCACTGGGGTTCCCATGTCAGCGACGCCTTGCTCGTCGGAGTATACATGCTCATCCAACAGTTGAAAATACCATGTTTCCCGCGTTTTGCGGATAAACCTCCACTTCGCGTAAGCGGGGTCATGTCTAGTCATGTCATATCTAGGATGCAGCGCAGGATCGACGAACAGTTCCTCGCGAATTAGAAACAAATTCCAGGATTGGCACACACGACATTTTTCGGATTCTATGTGCAGTCGTTCAAGCTGAACAGGTAAGTCTGCAGGGAAATGAGGTGCATTCATATTGGAGGTAGCGTGTTATGTAATCGCAAGCGCCACACTATAATACCTGCAGATGGCGATGCTTTCAAGGTAAGCAGCAGATGTTTGAAGGTATGGTTGAAGGTGCGTATGTTAGAAGAAACAGGGGGAAATGAATCTTCAAGGGTCGGGCAAGAGCTTTTGTACCTGGTCGTGAGTGGACCGCGGGTCGTGCAAGAGTAGTGTACTTTTGGTCCAATCAAATTCGTATATCTCGCACATGCGGGATCACTTAGTCGCCGATTTTTTAATCAAAGACAAAAACACAACCGAGGCAGAAAACCCCATACACAGGCACATCAGCATATCGGCAAGAAACACAAGCCATTGACGAATGAACATTATACACTTCTACCACATTGTTAACATATGTTTAAGTATACTATTCTTATCGAAAAGTAGTCGAAAATCTAACCCTCGGGAGGTTGCAATCCTAAGTCTTACTCGAAATCAAAGTGGAATCAAGATAACATTCTGACTCGTAGCCGCCGTGGTTTCGTTGACGGTAACGTTACGGCTGAACCTGTCGGAACTTGAACCGAAAGGCAAGGTCGTTTCGAAACACACATCGAAAATACCCCAACGTGCATTTGTTGCCTTCCGCATTCCTGCACATATAACATTCATTGTAGTTCCTCCACAACATTCGAACAGTCATACCATGAGGAAGATAGTCAAAATTCCTCATTCTCATTCTGGGGGCAGTAGGGCATGTTGCATACATGCCAAGAACATAGGCAACAATACATTCTCGCTTGGATGGCATGGTTGGATGAGGTGGCAAGTGAAGAAAGAAAAGTGCCAAGCTGAAAAGTGAGTTGTGAGGACAAGGTAGGTGCTTAAATATCTCAGTAGTGTGGCCGTCGTGATTTCAGTTGGCCAATCAAATGACCTCTTTCAGGTGGGTCGGATCGAAGGCCCGCATGTCACAAACATAGCATGTCACAACATTGAAATGTGAAACGTCGATAACAATTTCATTCAAAATATGTTCGAATACAATTATATTTAACGGTGTTCCAACGATAAGTCAATTTGCTCAATGACAAAGCTATATGCTGTCGCTATAGCATCAATTCATCCGACGGAACTTGACCCAAGAGCTAAGCTCCTCTCTGAACACACGACAAAAAAGGCTGAGTGAGCATTCCATGCCTTCGCCGTCGACGCATTGTGTATTGTAGTGCTGCCACAACGTTTGGATAGTCATACCCGGCGGAAGAAGAACTGTACTGCTGCATGGGTAAGACTCCCCGTGATTTTTGGCAAACTGGTCGATGTATGTGAAAACAGACTGCCGCTTGGATGGCATGACTATGGTAGAAGTAGAAGGAGGTGCGTCGCTGACGGGAAAAGGGGGCAAATGAGTAGTTTAGGCAAGAAATAGAGCTTATGATCTTGGAAAGTCTTGGACCTGCCGAATTATTAGCCTATCAGATACCCGGTACTAGTCCGCTCGGATCGATGGACCTACAAGTACATATCTACTATTATTTTGCGACGAAGGCGTGTCTGCGAAGTCCATGATTATCCTGTCTGCATTGCCAATCATTCTATGAAAGCAACCTCTGAAGTATGCTTTTCGGGCACCTTATCTTGCAGATGCACATCATCAACCGACCAAACGGAGTGAGACGGTAAAATGGATAAGAATATACAAAATCTGGAGCGTGTAAGTTGGAGTGTACAAACCCCATTCTTGCTGTATACTTCTGAAAGTGAGGGGTTTTGAAAATTATGGCGTCCCGCATTTCAATGCGCACCGAGGTAACGATTTGCCCGCCAGATATCTGCTGTCTCACGACGGGCGACCCTTTGGCCGACCTGCAAAACATGCGACGCATTGGATTTCCCAAAAGGCTAGAAACTGCAGGTAGTCCCCATAGGACCAAGCACTCATGGAATTCCGTTCTGCTGGATGCCGCGTATCCCCCGGGTACTTAAACAAAGGTCGGCATCTTGCATATGGCTGTCCTAATATATGACCCCTTGCAAAACGACAGAAAAACTTATGCCGTGCGTAATCAGCTTTCCGACAAGTTTGGGGGGCGTTGCAGTAATTCGCAAGATAGCAGCCGGTACACGTTGCAAGTTGTGAACGATCTTGAAGCCCGCAGTGCAGGCAAACTGGGTACAAAAATTTCATCCGTAAAGGCAGATTATCATGCACGCTTGCGTCATACATTTGAAATTGCATCTTATGTTCCTCTTCCATCGATTTCTTGAGCGCTAGTTCTGAGGGCGAGGACTCTTCAGGGAACCATAGTAACCAAACGTTTTTATCTGGATTTTCCTTCCGCAAAGTAGCAAGTATTGTCATTGGAATTGATTGAACTGAGATGGATGGGAATAAAGGTGCGTCGATGAAGTGTCGAGCTGGGAAATGATTTTGGAAGAGAGGGGAATAGGTTTCATACCTCAATGGTCGTCGTGGTACCGCTCAACTTCATTTAACCAATATAATCAGGCAATCACAATGAAAGCGGAGGCATGTCACCCGCCCCATAAATGACATCGGTTCCACAACAACATATGTCGCCAATACTTTTGGAGAATATACTTTATTTACAATTGTCATATCAAGATATACCATACGTGTTTCATCAGCGTACTTCTGCACTGAGACAATAGGTTATTAAGACTATCAACAAATATTGACCTAGGTGCCGGCACCATGTCCTAGCA